>JAYDZG010000009.1:8285779-8296961 GCA_034509265.1 Microcambeva bendego | reverse complement strand
ATATCCATTCTACATCCGCAACACAATTGTGTAGTGCAGTCAAATATTGGCAGCAGTTACAGCATGAATAAATAATTAAAACCTTAACAAACTAGCTGTCAAGTGCTATATGCAGTTTCAAAATGACTCTCATTTCTCATCAATGTTACAAATTTAATTCCATATTTAAATACAGTACTTTGGTTATACGACAAGAATTACATTTCAAAAATCATTGGTACATATACTGAGGTTTGAAAATTTAGAAAAATACAAGTGCTGTAAAAACACTTTTTTATCTGCGTTTTTACTGTCATTAAACTGAATATAAATATAATTAGGAAATTAAATAAAAGTAAGCTATAAATAATATGCTGAGGCTAAAATTATATAATAAGCATGGTTGTGTGCCTGGTCATAACAGATAACTATGAGGTGTGACATTGCACTACACATACAGTGTATGACACGTAATGATTAAATATCATAAATATTTTTTTTAAATCACAAATTTATCATAATTTTAATATTTAAATTAAATTAAGCTGTAGACTGATTTCAGGGCTACAATAAATAATAATAATAATAATAATAATAATAATAATAATAATAATAATATATGTACTAGGGAGGTGTTGTAGTAATACATTGTAGAAATAATTATTTTTTATTCCTGTTATTATTACTACATGCTACATATACAGTTTTGTTCTAGTTATGCAATCATTTTCTTTTTTTATTATTAAAAATATTTTTTATTAATAATATTAAATATTACATGCATTTCACAACCTTAGAGTCTCCCTCTCAGACACTGAGACTATTTTGAGCATGACCGAGACACTTACCAAGAGGCAGTGAGGCACAAGCTTTTCTAACCTCAGTCTCTTACATTAAAACGGGAGGCAATTTCCTGCTAAATGTCATTACAATGTTTTGCTCAAGTACGCTCACAAAGTGGCATCATTAATTGTGTTTGGTTTTGGGCAGATAATTTCCCTCAGTTAACCAGCCTGTAAAAACACATCGCTGGGAGTGTAATTACAGTTGCAGCCACTGGCTCAGAGGTAAATTTATCTCCTACTCAAATATATTACGAGGCTGCTGAGAGAAGAGAGCCATGCCAACCCAGCTCACTTCTCAGACCCATTTTTACCGCTCCTTTAACATTCACCAGCTCTCCCAACAGACTGAGCAATCAGCATCCCACCAGATATAAGTGACATCATTTACGCTCAACAGAGCTGAGCACATGAACATGCGTTACTGAGCTGAAAAGTACTAGGTAGAATGGCTAGAAAAAAAGCAGAGCTGTTAGAATGACACTATAGGTACAATAAAGTGAAAAAATAGGTCACAATAGGAAATGTTGCACCTACCAATGTGATCATGGTTTGAATACCCAGAGGTGCTATGAACCATAGAGGCTACATCTACATCAATACTTACTATGTTTGAGAAGGATTTGGAAAGACTTCCAAAGCGGAAGGAAGGAAGGAAGGAAGGAAGGAAGGAAGGAAGGAAGGAAGGAAGGAAGGCAGAACAATGGTTCAGAACCTGCCACTTGAAGCTTGATCCTTATATTCTTTCCTTTTGTGTGTTATTATTCAGCATAATACATGTGTGCAGACCACATGACTTGCTTTTGTTAATCATTTTGGTCTATCAAATTAAAATCTTGATAAACCCTGACATCAAATGTTTTAATAAACTGTATTTTAATATCCAAATTCACCTAACACCTGACTCATTGCTGCCTGAAGGAACAGGAAAGAAAAAGATTGATGGTGTGTTAGCCAGCAGGAGGTTTTCTCCCAGTCCTTCTTCCAGGATTTCATTCTGCCGAGCACAGATAAAACGAACCAATCCTACATGGCACTAAAACTCTTTTAGCACCATTAACAACGCTCTAAACAAATTTGGGGGGCATTTTTAGCTGGCGTGTGGGAGATGTAATTGTTTTCTGTTCTTAAATCAATGGCAGAATGACCTTGTACTGCCTGATGGAAGTCATCTCGGTGTTACCGATGCTCATCCGCCCACGTGGGTGGAAGTGGATGTGGGACAGCTCCGCTATATGGTATATTTGGATGTTTGCATCCGAGCGATCCGGGCTCATGTTTGCAGCATAGGCTGGGGGAAATGGGATTGTGGCCTGATTTCCTGTGTGAAGGCTAAAATAGATACATGCGCAGCGGAGAGTCTTTTGGGCCTGGCTATTTACGGAGCGCGCACACTGGGTGTACATCATGAGCCAAAGAAGTGTGCACGTACATAGAGGCATGCTCGATCATGATCGGATTTCCAAGCATATGGTAAAAGACTTACATATGTAGGGAGTACATGTACGCGGTGTTGGTTTACGTGCTTAGCTTTAAGCTAATCCGAGCTATAAGTACGGTGTGTGTATCCGTGTTAACATGTGTCGCTAGTAGCATTTCTGTTATATTTATTGTCATTAAAAAAGCTATAAAAAGCTAAATGCTTGCACCTGGTTCTTTATCACAAAAGTAAATCAGAGAAAGAATGAGAAAAATAAATAATGAAAACAACATACTTTCTTACATTCACTTTGACTTGCATATTGAGTGAAGCTAAGATATGTTTAGTTAAAACAATTGAATTTTATTCAATCCATTCTTTCTTTTAACACCTGCCAAGAAGTAAAACATTTAACACTTTGTAATGCTTCCATTCCTGTTCACCACACTTAAAAAACATTTTGACACTGAGGATATCTTTTCATCTTTTATTTTGTCCCATTTCCTGCAAGTACATCTTAAGATCTTTGTCAAGGGCCGTGACCCAGACCCATAACATGACACACACCCTGGCTTTTTTTTTATTTATTTTTAATGAAACTATTGTGAGCAGCATTTTTAAAAAGTCATCAAAGTAATGGCACTTTTACTTAAGTACATAAATTTGTACTCTAAAAGACTTATACTTATACATTATACTGATATATATATATAGTCCATGTTAACATGACAGGAGTGTTCAAGAACCTAGCGTCAGATGCTGGACGAGAAAGTATGGCTCAAAACCAATGTTGCAATGCACCCGAATCCAGGGAGCTTGAGTTCTTGTTTATTACTGTTTTTATTTATAGTTACTTGAATTTATTTATGCATTGCACCCATTGAAAAGCTGGGATGGGCTCCAGCGCCCCTACACGACCCTGATTAGGATAAGTGGTTAAGAAACTGAACTGTATTTATTTATTGTTTATTTGTTTCTGTAGCTCCATCATTCGTTGACTGTTTTACTTTTTATATTTCTATTAATTGAATTGAATGTACCTTCTGAACAGATGTTCAGTGGATGGCAAACTTTCATCACAGAAATTGCAAATTCCCAGGTACGAGTGCGTTTCTATACAAGTGAATGCCGGCTTTCTTTAGCCAGCCAGGTTGATAGCACCAAAAATTAAAAATTTAGTCGATGTTTGGCAGATGTCTCATATCTTCATGCACAAAATGATTTATTTTGCTTTAACATTTGCAGGCTTACAGATGACGTATGGAGTTAAAACAGTCTATACAGTTTAACAATGCAGCAGTTGAGGTCAATATGTGAGGTAAAAGAAAAGAAGGTGTTGACTACACATCCACACACAAATACACACATCATTTTTGCACCACTGACTGCAACAATTTTGGAGCTTTCCGCTAAAACCACAGCCCGAGACGCCACCCCTGTTCAGTAACCGGCGGCAGTTTCTCACACAAGTTGACCACACTGAATTCCAGCAAAACATCTGTACAACACGTCTGGCAAAGAGACAGAAATAGTGAAGCTAAGACAGTTTGATGACATTTACAGTCTGTCTTCTGTCTGTTTGCCTTTATTTTAGTCCTGCCAACCCCCCTTGCATGGCAAATCACTATCAAAAGTCAATATTTTAACAAAGGTTGCTGTAAAAATAATTTAAATATTAACAATGAATGCATTTGTTGATTAATAATTTAAACTAATGCTATTTCTTAACTTTTAATGAACTGACAACAGTAATATTCTTGCTGATGAACTTGATTATATTTTGATTCCTGCAGTATACTTAAAAAGTACACATATACACTTAATAATGTAAGCATTAGACAGTATGTAGAAAAAAAAAGTAGGATCCACCAAAGGCCTCAGCCTTCATGAAGGCAGGCTGTGGGCTGTGACTCAAAAACGTGTAACAAACCTTTGATTTAGAATTATCAATCAGTTCAGAAGGAGTGCCATGTTGAGGAAGCAGGATTTTCCGCTAGCACACCAGCGCCACTGGTTTGAAACTCAGCATTCCCATTGGTCAGCTGGGCTCAACTCAGTGCATTGTAGTCTGATCTCAAGCCCTTATAAATAGGAGTTTGTTGTGTAAGAAGAAATGGCCAATATGTTTTTGTTTTTTTCCAAAGCTAATTCTATTAATTAGCTTTTATCTGGCTGACTTGATTGTATTTGTCCTAATGAGAGCTACAACAGAATATCTAGAGCCTCTTTCGAGTAACTAGCCCTGTATTTGGATGTCTGTAACACTCAAAGAGGTTGGGACAGAGGTGCATATATCACAGAATATTAAAGATGCACTATTGTAAGGGTTCAACAGTAATTGGGTGAACTGGTTCCAGGTCAGAGTTGAGCATGACAGAGCTTGAGATGATGTTCTGGGCCAAGTTGGCAAGAGAACATGTTGCATGAGATTGAAGATCTAGATTTCTCTTTTTCTCAGTTTCGTACTTGTTTTTCCTCTTTTCCACCTGACGGACGCATTCTTTCTTCAGTCTGAAAACCATCTCGCTCTGGCTCTCGGAGCAGCTATTCGCTCTGGGCTAGGAGAGATTTGTAAACATTTGTGGCATGTAAGTGCTCTAAGTGCACTACACAGCTGACTAAGTGGCGGCTTCTCTGCACGTCGGTGCACTAGAGAGGGTGTAAATATGCTGGAGATGTCAGGTTTGGTACAGTTAAAGGTAGTTTAAAGGTAGAACACACCTGGGAGAGCCTGTCACCTGAACCAGAAGTTGTGACATACTGGGAGCAAGGGAGGGTAAACAAAGTGTTGCTTATAATGAGCTACATTAATTCACATTCACACACATGTATGTAGGAGGGAAATTAAAAGAACAATAATAAAAAGAAATATATATGTTTTAAATATACAAATAATAACACTAATATTAAAATAAATGCATGCTTTTTCTAATCACATATAATTTGGTGATACCTATTATTATTAATATTATTCTTTTATAAACACTGCAGCACAAATTAAGGCAGGTAACATTTTGCATTATTAATCAAGAGCTTATGTAAGTGAGAAAGCATAAAGCGAAAGGGTTTTCTTTTACTCAAGGTGAAAAGCTGGACATCATGTGCATATTTAGCAGCTGGGTATTGAACACTTCCTGTCCTTGGCTTCAGAAGGTGGCAGAGACTGGACACTGTTCAGATCAGTTCACATGAGACGATGTTGAAAAGCACCTTCTTAAAGGAGTGTATGAAAAAAAAATGAGGTGGCAAGTGTCAGTATAGGTGCTGTTTACTATTTTCTTTGGCGGCAGGATGATTCAGCTAATGTATCTGAATATCTGTCTGTTCGCACTGTGAATGTACCAGTGAGCTGTCTAGGGGAAATAAACTCTAGACAGGACAATACATGTTTATATCCTATTTTTGTATACATAAATTCAGGGATGATAAGAAAAAGCCAATCTATTGGGAATTGCAAGCAAAGTAAATGTATATATGTAACCCGCCTGACCCGGCAATGCTAACCCTTAAATTGGGGTCCTAGGTTTGCCAGAGTTGCCCTCAAACATTTATTATTTAAATATGTTAAAATTGCTATAAATTTTGCACCGGAATGTCATTCTGGTAATTTTGTCATTAGCTTAATTGCTGCATCCCAAACGTCATAGTATTAAAGTAGAAAATGCAATCTTGCATGATGCAAAATGTTAATATATGCTATCTCAAAAATAATTTTCTTTATGTGAAACTGTTTAAATCACATTCTGCATACTGAATAAATGGGTTTGTTTTATTATTATTATTATTATTATTATTATTATTATTATTATACTGTAATAATAATACATGAAAACAAAAATATTCATGTAAAAATCTTATACAAAATAAATTAATTACAATAAAATAGAATAAAAAATTATGTATTTATTTACTTATTTATTTATTATTTGCTTGTTTGAAGATAATTTTGCTCAAAGAAACCACAGCTTGCAAATGCCTTAATGCCTCCAGTATGATCATCAACAGGACTGGTTGTAAGCCCCCTCCTGCTTGTGTGTTTTAGTCTCTTTGTTTCTTTTCAGCCCAGCCTGGAGGTCTCGACCCTGACTGAGCCGTGCCAGAAAACACACAGCCTCAGAATTTACACATCGCATGACTAAGAGGCCCTCGGCCCAATCTGCGGCTAGCCAAAATACATTGAGTCCTATTAAACGGCTCCAAAGGAGGGCTCCTTTAAAAGCAGGAGTCTCTTTGCATCCTCATCCTCTTTCTCTCTGGTCAGCTTTAAGCCAGCCAGAGCCATCACAAAGCCAATCACAAGCTCGACCTTTTCCTTTTATTCTTTATAAGTGAATCCCTCGGGTAATGGCCTTTTCGGGGTGACAGCAAGCCCGGCCTGTAATTAAACACGGAGAGCATTCTTTTAGCTGGTTAACCAGAACTATGAAACAGAAGACACAGAGAGAGAGAGAGAAAGGGAGCATAACTTATCCCCCCAGCCTCCAAATCATTTAACAGTGAGAGCCACTGAGCCTTGTAAACACGGCAGTTATGTCTAGAGTGGAAAATACACGAGCTAGACATGCAGACTCCAAACCCCCCGCTGCTGCCTCTCAAACAGTCTTCTCTCAGTGCAATAAGAAACACAACCGCTGGAATTATAAAGGCAGGGAACACAGAACAGAATCAGGCCATACTGTACATCCAGCTGTAAAGTCACGGCTGAATTCCCAGTTGTGATTGGTCCAGAGGTGTGGATTTATTTTCATAACAGCACTGAAAAAGTAGAGGCAACTTAAAGGTAAAACACAGGGTTTGCTAAAAAGTTTCAACAGTTTTAAAACTCTGTGTATAAAGAATTAAGAATTACATAGATCGGGTATAACATCATGTCCGTTCTCCCCTTTAGCGACCCCATAGACAACAAACTGTGATGCAATGTGTATTCTGACCCATATTTATCAGAACCTGTATTAACAGCATTGACCAAACAGGCCAGCTTTCGCTCCCCACATGCATTGATGAGCCATGAATCAATTTACCGCTGTTCCTTCCTTGGACCACTACTGCAGTTCAGGAGATGCTCCCACCCAGTAGTCTAGCCATCACAATTTGGCCCTTGTCAAATTAATTTTTCTTGCTTCGAACATCAACTTTAAGGATCAAATGTTCACTTGGGCATGTTTATTTTCTGAAAGAGACAATGTGTTGCAACCCTGCCCAGTATAAAGCATTGATAAATAAATAAAAAAAAATGATTTAAAAAAAGTGGCTAAGTGGGTAGCACTGTCGCCTCACAGCAAGAAGGTCCTGGGTTTGATCTCTAGACGGGGCCATTCGGGTCCTTTCTGTGTGGAGTTTGCATGTTCTCCTCGTGTCTGCATGGGTTTATTCCAGGTGCTCCGGTTTCCTCCTACAGTCCAAAGACATTCTGCCAGGTTAATTGGAGACACTGAATTGCTCTATAGTATGCATTAACCAGTGCATCCATGTATGATCCATATATTTGTATGTTCTCACTGTCAATGTACCACTGATGAAATGGCCATACATACTCATATACTTATACACACTTACACAGGGATGATTAAAAAGTCGATCCATTTGGAAATTGAAATCTTCAAAGCATGCAAAAGCTCTACATTGACCAAGAAGGACCCAAGCCAACATACGGCTGACATGTAAGCGGATTGTTACAGACAGCACTATAATGGTAACACCATAGTCCATTTATTTATTCATCGCTTATGTGTGCACATTTTAGCCTAGTCAGTTCTGTCTGTAACATGTTCGACCTAGCAATACTGACACTTAAATTGGTGTGTTAGGTTTGGCAGAATAGCCTTAAGACATTCTGCTAGGTTAACTATAGACACTAAATTGCCCTATAGGATGCATTATCGTTTGTACATTTTAGTGCCGGTCCCAAGCCTGGATAAATAATGAGGGCTGTGTCAGGAAGGGCATCCGGCATAAATATCGGGAGCAGCACAATCTGCAAGAACTTGGAACCATAACATTTGAAAAAAATGTAAATCGCTTGTTTTAATGAATCTGCAAGCCGAGCTGTGACCAGTTGGTGAAAGGTAGCAGTTGTACAATCCAGAACCAGCGCTAACAGCTGCTGCTTTAGTGTGTGCAGCCGAGGGGACACTAATGGCTGATTAAGACCTTTGATTAGGGCAATTATATTGCTACTGCTCAGCACGCTTGGTTGCCTAATCACACATGCACACACACACACACACACAGAGTCAGACAAATAGTTGGAGTAAAGATGCCCACACCATTTAAATGAATCAATACATTTTTTTAAATAAAATAACATAATAATCTGATAAAAAAAACTCTTATGTTGGTTAGATACACTGTCGATTATTATGACCAGCTAACATCCAGAGTAACTGTCACTATTAGCTAGATGGACTAGATGGGTAAGTTGTCCCGGGTATCTGGAGCCATGCTGATTGAGGTGCATCCCACAGATTCTGAAGGGTGCATGAGGGATGGTTTATGGCGCAATCATGACCATCGAGGTGGTCCCACAGATGCCTAATTGGGTTTAGTCTGGGAAATTAGAGAGTCAAATAAGTACTTGGATGTCTTGTCAATGCTCTTCCAGCCAGAGACATTTCTAGTCATCTGATGTGTCGCATTGTCTTGCTAGAAGATCCCATATGGCCCTGGGAAGACAATCAGCATGTATGGGTGTACATGATCCCTATAAGGGAGCACATATAAAATCATTAGTTCACCACTGGAGTCATTGGCTTAGACTGTGGTGCTGGAGAGCCTCATTAAATGTTATGTTCTTCTAATTCACATATTCTGTTGTGAATATAACTATTAATTCAATTATACAATTCGAAACGACATTAGGAGTGCTAGGTGGTTATAGTGGTTTAAGTAGAGGTCAGCAGTTTAAGCCCACCACTGCCAGGTTTTCACTGCTGGGCCCTTGGACACAGTCCCAGTACTGCAAGTCGCTTCGAATAAAAGCATCAGCTAAATGCTGAAAATATAAATGTATTTTCCTGTTTTTTCCATACAGGGGAAATTATTTACTGTGCCCTGACCACAATGAAATGTTTAAGAACCACTACATACTATAGTCATGTCATTACAAGAATCCATGCTTCTTGAAATATCTCTAAAAGTCATAATAAGAATTATAAGAAGACACATAAATGTCAGACTTACATTGTTGTACGATGGGATAAACATTGACTATGATGTGTGGAGCCATTATGTTAGCAGTTATTAAAAATAGATATGTTTGTACAGGAAGCATTAAGTGTGGGCTGTAAGTAAGGTGCACTTAAGCCTATAGCTCTTTTATGTCCACCGCTAACCCTTTGCACTGGACTCCATATTCATCAAGTCCATCTGTGTTGGTTTATTAGATGGCCTGAGGTCATGTATTGGTTTTAGTCCTGCACAAACAAGCCAATAGAATTAAGAATGCTCATGTTAGAGTAGCTATCCTCTATCCCAGCTGACCACTGCTACTATTACTACTCTAAACTGACCTCAGAAACTAATCTCCTTGATTTACTCATATTACTGTGCACTGTATATTGTATGATGACTGCTGCAAGTAATGTAATGTAACAATTAGTTACTCAGTTTAAAATAATAGTGGATGTAATACAACAATAACAATACCTCTACTACTACTAATTCTACTACTACTAGCAATAATAATAATAATAATAATAATAATAAAAACATAATGTGAATACTTTTTGGCTGGTTCAGGCTCTCAGCGCTTTAGTGCAAGTGGAAAAAGCTGCTGCTCCACCTAAATAAATATAAAAACATAATATAAAATGATAAAAAATAATATATGAATACATTTAGAACATTAATAGTAACTGCACCAAGTGGCAACCTAGTGAGAAAAGCTTTTGGCTTTCATTCAAAAGATTGAAAGTTCAAATCTTGGTTCTGCTATGTCACCATGGTTGTGTCCTTGAGCAAGGATCTTAACTGTCTCTGCTGCAGGGGCGGAGTACAATGGGGATGCCCCTGTGCTCTGACTCCAGCTAGGAAATGCAAAAAAAAAAATATTGTACACCTGTATATGTGTATATTAAAAATAAATGCATTCTAATAATTATAGTGCTAATTGTTTGATTATGATGATGTTTAAAATGACCGTGATGATAATGACTAGTATTTATTCCTTCATTCATCAGACAGGAAGTTAAGCTTCATCAGCTATATTTCCTCAGCCTTACCAGGTGACAGAAGGAGTACCTGCCCTGCATTCACTGTTTCCGTGAGACTCTGTGAGACACTGACCAGTATTAAGTGGTTGTCGGGGGGAACATAATGCATGTGTGTTTTCGATCTAGGTCAGTAGGTAAGTCGGAACTGTACTTGCTCACACCATCAAAGGTTCAGACGCTTGTTCATGGCTGTTTGATCTGTCAGTGTACAAGTAAGAAATGAATAGGAATTACGTGAAACACAGTCAGACAAGGAAAAAATGACGCACGGCACTTTGCAGAAAGTCAAGGTTAGGTCTGAAGGTAGTACGAGGAAAAGGACAGAAGTAAGATGCATTCTCTATTTTACTCTGATTAAGTATTCCCTTTCAAGTACAACAGCTCAGCACTAGAAATAAATACAGATACAGTACAGCGCTAAACTCCGTCTTCTCTCATTGGCGGTTAGTGTGTACTGGTGAGTAGCACAACTGAATATACAATCGTATTGCATCTAATTATCAATTTACAAAAAAACTGTGAATATAAAATGAGCATTGTTATATGACTACAAAGAGCTTTCAAATAATCTCCCTAAAGCATTGAAGATAAAATATCATTAGGCCTTTATTTACAGAATCAATATATGTGAGGGGCAAATGGTTTTCAACATAGTGTCACACTTCCGGGTATTCCCTCCTCCATTCATAAGAACAACACTACCCAGAACTCCCAGCCCAGCCAAGCCACCG
>JAYDZG010000009.1:8264058-8274392 GCA_034509265.1 Microcambeva bendego | reverse complement strand
GTGTCTGTGTGTGTCTGTGTGTGTCTGTGTGTGTCTGTACTGTCCTTCTCTGTCCAAACAATATCTCACTGTGTGTGTGTGTGTGTGTGTGTGTGTGTGTGTGTGTGTGTGTGTGTGTGTGTGTGTTAAACCTCTATCTCTCACACACTCTCGTGGTCAGGGTGCTGCTGCAGTTTATCTTTGGCTCAGCACTTTCTCTGCCCTTCTGTCCACCTCCAGCCTCCGGTGTGAGAACTACAGCCTTGTCCAGGACAAAGCAGCCCTGGGGCACCAACTCATACCTAATGCACACACATTCAATCTCTTGTGCTCACACACACACACACATACATGTCTACACACATGCATGTATACCTACTTGTCAACCTTTGAATAATTAATTCCATTATTTATTATTATAATTTAGGCTCTTGTGGGATAAGTTGGTGTGTTTTGTAAGTGCTTTTCATGCCAGAATGAAACACACACACACACACACACACACTCACATACATGTATACCTACATGTCTACCTTTGAATAATTAATTCAATTATTTATTATTATAAATAAGTTGGGCTCTTGTGGGATAACTTGATATGTTTTGTAAGTGCTTTTTCCCTAGCTCATGTTGACAATGTTATTTATGGTTTAACAGGGCTAGATGAAATTGAGGGGATGTTTGGTGACATTTGCTTTCCAGTTAAATAGAATTCATTATAAAATGTGTTTTCCCAAAGGGATAGCAAGGTGGCAAAGTAGTTAGCACTGTCTTTTCACAGCAAAAAGTCATGGGTTTGATCCCCAGGCAGGCCAGTCCGGGTCCTTACTGTGTGGAGTTTGCATGATCTCCCCAGTTCTGTGTGGGTTTCCTCCAGGAGCCCTGTTTTCCTCTCACAGTCTAAAAACATGCATTCAGGTTGATTGGAGACATTTAATTGTCCTAAAGGTGATGGGTGTGTGTGTGTATGTGTATCTGCCCTGTAATGGACTGGCACCTGTCGAGGGCATCCAGAATGTTTCTTTGTGCCTTGCTCGCACTAAATCACTGCGATAGGCATCAGCATCCAGCCACAACCGGGATTGGATAATTGGGTAAGAAAGTGAGTAAGGGAGTGTTTTTGCACATATAATATTATAGATTGTTATTGGTTGTTATTCTTTTTAATACAATTTGAATTTGCATCAGGGAGTTTTCATGAGGTCAGGCAGTAATGCTGAGGACTAAATAATGTTTTAATACATCTCATAGGTGTTTGAGCTTGGTGGTTTGTATTTCGATGCATGGCCAGAATAGGAAACGTAAGTCATCCATGGCACTGTTTGGTGACTGAAATAAGGATGGCACTAAAACACTTTACTGGACACTGATACATCCCTGCCACCTCTGACGAGTGTGTTCTACTTTCCTTTACTGAAACTGGAGGAATGCCAGCTCTTGATCGTGTTCCACTTAAAGAGAACAGTGCAAAGCTACAGAGCTATAGGAAGCACATAGGAGCTATAGGTCTGCATAATGCAGACTACATGATTTTTATTAGTAAGTTTTTATTAATTAGCTAGTTTTATTTATTATCTAACATGCGTCTTAATACCAGCATGATTGTGCTTCAGTATATAAAGTAAGATATATAACCAACAGAGGTGGTGAGTAACGAAGTACATGTACCCAATGGCAGAGTCCCACATGCTGTTAATATTGGTTAAATACTAAGCCACAGACTAGTACTGGTTTTAGGAATATTGAAATGTGGAATATCTGTGTGTTGTAAAATCTGCAAGAAAACAACTGAAAGCTGACACATTGTTGTTAGAAAAAAAAGCATTCATATCTAAATAAAATGATTCGAATATGTGTGCAGGGTCTACTTATTTATCCAGGCTTGTTTATGGATATGTATCAGTGTCTTCGATTAACCTGGCTGCTGGTTTTTGCCTTGTGGAAGGAAACCGGAGAACTTGGAGGAAACCCACGCAGACTCAGGGAGTCCACACTGAAATGTTGTGGACCACACCACCTGTGGATCAAACCCAGGACATTCTTGCTGTGAGGCGACAAAAATAAAAAATTAAATAATTAATGTATGGGCTCAGGTTGCACAGTGGTAAAACAAATAAGGCCCCTGTTGCTGGCATTCAGGGTTTAAATCCCCAGGGTTGCTATTGGACGGTCGAGTGTCTGCATGGTTGAGGCCTTGCAATAGACTGCCATCCTGTCCGAGGTATGTTTCTGCATTTAAAGTCCATTTAAAAAAGATTTCTGCATGTTATGCAATGCTGATACATGATATGATTCTTCTGTCAATCTTCATTCAGTAGAAATATAGATTTTTCACATCAAATGCCTGTGCACTCAAATGCTACTATGTACAATTTAATCTAAGTACTTAAAGTACACCAGACCTTTATTTAGTATTTTAGCTACTCTGCTTACCTCTAAGCATAAACCTATGCCTCCAGTGTCAGGACTTGATACCCAGGCTGCAAAAGGATCACTTCAACTCCACTTTGTTCCAGAAAGCGCAGCGCGTAGAATCAATCTTGCTTGCTTGAAGTGCTAGCTAAAAGCCCTTTTCATGCTTCAACAGTATTACAGCTAACAGCCTCAATCCTTCACTGAGAGCACGACTCAGATCCAGGGATAGAAATCTGAGTGAGATGTTATCCTTAAGGCCCCACAAAAGCACACAAGCCCTGAGGAAGATGGACTTTCACCGCTCCGCTACGAGGCTTTCGGAAATCCATCACCCCCTTCCCGGGAGCTCGGCCTAGGGCAAGGTGATTTTACACTGCCTGCTGTTAGTCAGGTGCAGGGGGATGAAAAATGAAAAGCGCTCCATGCGGAGCAGTGAAAAAAGCTGAACCCACCATTACAGTGGTGCTACTCTCTGTATTTGGTTGTAGTTCTAACATCAAGCTTTATTGGAAGAACACAATTGTGATCGATGTATGTTATCAATACAGAGATTTACATGCCAAGAAAGTAATCATTTAAGGCATACTAGTTCATTTGATGGTTATAGCGGTTATATCCTTTTAAAAACTTAAATACACAAAAAGAAGAACTGCATGGTCAGCGTTTTGTACATTCCTCCTACTATTACTGTGTATAGTGCTAGTTCAGTCAAACCACTGATTTAAAACTTAGATGTTTGTCACTTGCCCAGGTTTAACCCAGAGCCATAAACTCAACCCCTGTTTGACTACTATCAAATGTTTTTTTTACTTAACTTGAGCAAACTCTTTACAGAAACACATTTTCTCACACCAGTAGAGGCTGTTAGAGCCGCATATAAATGTTTCGTGTATTGTCTCTATTTTTCCCCTTTTCCTTCCTGATCACATGACAAGTAAAATCATTAAATCATTTTCATTTCAATAATTACTTAATAATTTACATGGAATATATAGCTTCTTAAACAATGTCTCGTATAGTAGCAGAATAATCCAGGTTAAGAATGAGAAAACGCAGATTCAGAAGAAAGAACCGAGAAATCTACCTCAGTCTTCAGGGCCAGGGGTAGAAGAGTCACAGTCACAGGTGAAGAAACTTTCTGGAAGACCTGGTACAGAAGAAGAAAAGTGTAATATAACATAGATATTGAACATATACAGAATGCTAAGGGTCTACCTACAGTTTCCATTTTTTCCAAAGATGTGCCATTCACTGGACTGTTTATGAAATATTTACATTGGTCACACTTGTATTCAAAACAACTTACAGCATACACTCACTATTGAGCCCAATAGTGGCAACCTGGCAGAGGTGGTGCTTGAAGCAGTGACCTTTTGAAGACCAGTCCAGCAGTTGAACCACTAGCCTACAGTTAAATATGATATTGATTTATGTTGTCATTTTTCCTTAATGAGTTAATTATTTTCTGACTCGATGTTGTTTTTACTCCATTATTACTTAAGCCCTACATACTTTTCATCAGTGAGTTCATGTAGTCAATTTGAAAATTGAAGGTTTGTGTTTGGTTATTAAACATTTTTCATTCTCATAGCATTCAAGTGCCTCATGTGGTCCCTGCAATCCTACGGCAATTTGGTTAGCAATCAGTTAGTCTTAATACATAAGATCAAAGTCAAAAACAGCTAAAACAGTGTTATGATAAACCATCCTGCAGATGCAGAGGGGTTTCAAAAACTGACGAGTGTGAAGCCATGCCCTGTTGTTCTAGGTTTACATTTTACTATTAAGTAGACTGTGCTGTGCATTATAACTTCATATCATTCAATTTAGGAGTGTAATTTAATGACTGGCACTTAGTTTATGACCTCTGTGAAATTTGTGATTTTGAGGTCTTTGAGGTCTCTTTTACCTGTAACTTATAACCAATTAAATACAGATCGAGTCCTTTGCATGGTGGTAAACGTAAAACCTAGAGAGCATGGTTGAATGCTTGTTAGTTACAGTTTATTCTTAAAATCAAATCTTTGGATTTTTCAAATTAAATAATCTGCCTGACAGGCTTGAGAAGCTAATGAAGCTTAAATGCTGTGATGATCTTGAAAACCTGGTTACATCTAAAATCAACAACAGGCCGATAAATTAATAAGTAAAATAAGTTAAAACAATAAGTTAGAAGCCAGTCAGGCCTGTATTTTGTCCTCGTGCTTACTTTCTTCTAATCCACTATTAGATGCCACCTACAGCCCATGCCAACAAACTATTTGGGAAACAAACCACAAACTAAAGCAGTTGGAATTTTTCTGGATGTTACTGGAAATGTATTTTATGGGAGGATGAGACAAAGATAGAGCTTTTGGGGAAAAAATTAACCTTGCGGGTTTGGCATAACAAATGCAGTTATACAAAAAAAGAATCACATTACCACTGTTAAGTATGATAAAGCATCTGGGATTTTTTAGGGTGTTTTTTCTGCGAGAGTTCTGGGAATCTTGTCATGGACAACATAAAATACCAATTAGATCATCCAAAAGGACAGTGAGTTGAAGTGTAAATCTGTAATTTAATGAGAATATTGATACACACAAAATTTAACTTTTGACTTTTGCCCGTGTTGGTTTTCCGAGCTGAACTTGTTCAGTTGTGTAACAGGTGATCTAGAAGCTACTGAGGAGCCATTATAGATTATCTGTTTGTGGTTCTTTAACCCAATCAAGTATTTCAAGAGAACTAGCTGCTGTGATGCTGACTGAGTCTGCAAGAAGTACTGACCATGAGTAAGGAAATTAAGGGTTTAATTCTGGCGTAAGTGGTGGAGAGATAAAGTGAGGATTGTGTGTGTTATCTTTTTAAATAAGGTAAACAGGGTCTAGCAACAGGGAACAATAAACATCAAGGTACAGATTGGCTGATTGTGGTTGTAGTTTTTTTGCCATTTGCACTTTCTGTTAAGTGATTTAAAAAAAAAGTGAAGGATATAAGAGATTAAATCTGTGGTTAAGAAATTGGGTTATTCAATGAAATATAGATTTATGATCTTTTTCAAAATTACAATAAGACAATCGTATTGGGTCCTTAGATTAGATTAGATTGAACTTCTTTACACACGTACAAGTACAAGGCAATGGAATGCAGTTATCATCTAAGCCAAGGTGCATTAAGCAGCAAGTGCAAGACATACATCTTAGCTATATCTCCAGTATACATTATTTACAGGATATGGGCAGTGGTATCGTCAGAATATGCAGGTAAATGTACTACTGAATAAACTATAAACTACAAACATGATATACACAATTTACAATAAATAGAAATGTTCATAAAACACTGCATCTTATCTTTAACATTTTTCAAATTAATGGTCTAAATGACGATTTAATTTGGAATGTGGATTTTGTTCAGTTTATTTATTTTTCGTATTTTTTTCCATTCCATACAATTCACATCTTGGCCTCTGCAGCTATAATCATCCACTCCTGATCCCCTCCAGAAGGGCCAAGCAATTATTTTCACCCATACGATGTATGGTTTATATGAGCATCCATATTCATATGATCCCCATTATCACCCGTTCCATTGTGCAGGTGCCCTTGATCCACCAGCAGAGGTCATAATTTCAGCAGTCATGAAAAATTATGGATGGATGGATGGATGGATGGATGGATGGATGGATAGGTAGATTTGTCAAGAACTTCTTACAATGTCAAAACTGTCATGCAGTCTTATTGTCCTGGGGACATTTAGTCTCCATTAAAGGATAAACATGTGCTCTCTTTACACGCACAGGAAATTTAGGTGGTCCTTATCTTCTCATGTTGCTCTCAGGTCTCAATTAGATGCCTAATAGCTCAGATTAGAGTGTAAAGTACCTGCAAAGTAGCCTGAACACTTCATCACGGATATATGAGACTCATCCAGTCATACTAACTTACACTGCAAGTGTCAAGTCATACCTCCTGACCAGTGCATTCTATACTGTGTGTTTGAAGAATTTTATTTATTTATATTTGGTTGCCCTCGGGAGTATTTGAGAAATATTTATATAAATATTTATTTGGGCAGCACGGTGGCGTAGTTGGTAGCACTTTCGCCAAAAAGGTCCTGGGTTCGATCCCCGGGTGGGGTGATCTAAGTCCTTTCTGTGTGGAGTTTGCATGTTCTCCCCGTGTCCACATGGGTTTCCTCCAGGTACTCCGGTTTACTCCCACAGTCCAAAGACATGCTACCAGATTGAGACACTGAATTGTCCTGTAGGTTGAAGAGCTGAGAGGCTCCAGCACTCCTCCTTAGATAAGGGATAAAGAAAATGAACTGAACTGATATAAATATTTATTTTTTATTCATGGAAAAAATAAGAGACTACTTCCAAAAAATGTTTTTTAATTAAGCAATTTATGGGGATGTTTGACCAACAATTATTTTTATTTTATTATTGATTTTATTCTATAGAATAAACACATAAACAGATATTGTAAATCTAAAAAAACTTATAATTTTAATATAATTTTAATGTGTGTGTGTGTGTGTGTGTGTGTGTGTGTGTGTGTATGTGTGTGTGGTGGTAATTATAATAATTATAATACTTATAATAATCTGAAAGTGTTGCCCTTTTTATTATTATTAATGATTATTATTGTTGTTGTGATGATTAATAATAAAATAATAATAATATTAGTATTGGTATTTGTGTCAATATTATTTATTTATTAATTTATTGTGTTGATATTAATAAATTTCTCATTACTCAACTTAGGTGGGTAGCACTGTCACCACACAGCAACAAGGACCTGGGTTCGATTCCCAGGTAGAACAGTCAGGGTCCTTTCTGAGTGGAACCTGCATGTTCTCCCTGTGCCTGAATGACATTCCTGTCAAGAATGTAACCACATTTTATAAAACTTCATTTTAAAATCCTGGCAAAAATACTAAGGTCTGCTTAACTATCTGTTCATGCATTAGTTTGTTTATTTGTTTTATGCTCATTTCTATTTTTTTTCTTCAACGCTGTTTTTGGCAGGTATGTTGATCACTTCTACTTCCATTAACACCAACGTCCTTGAGAGTGCTTGGGTCTGTCTCTGATAATGAGATGTACAGTACACTCTTGGGTAATTTTAAACGGCAGAGAGTGAACCCTAAGTGAAGGCGCAGTGGAGTGTATGAATATAATACTTATTCCCCAGTCGATCTGACCTCGCACGAAGCCGCTGAGTCTCTCAGCAAAGCAAATGTTTGCTTGGCACCATGTCACAACATTCATTCATTCATTTAAATTCAAGCAGACCAAGTTACCTAATTACCCCAATGGCAACCAATCTGGAGCCACTATTTATTTATTTACTTCCTTATTTACTTGGCTGCATCCATTGTTGAAGTAGAGAGTCACTCAACACTTACTAAATAACTAAGTTCATAGGAGTGTGTGTGTAAACTTGACAGGGCTTCATGGGTAGCACTGTCGCCTTACAGCAAGAAGGGTCTTGGTTCGATCACAGGGTGGGGTGTTCTGGGTCCTTTCTGTGTGGAGTTTGCACGTTCTCCCCGTGTCCGTGTGGGTTTCCTCCGGGTACTCCGGTTTCCTCCCACAGTCCAAAGACAAAATTGTCCACAACTGTGTTTAAAACAAACCTGAAAAAAGATGAACCTTGAGTAATGAAAAACCGTGTGTCTGTCATGAATCTAACCAAAAGCGTAAAACATGACGTTAAAATGTACAGCAGGGGTCTTGGTGGTGCTACACTGACTGGCTTAAACACACACACCAGCTAAAAATATCAGCCTTATTTTATTTTACATGGAACGCATATGTTTGATCCTGTGTATTGATTTTAAATTACTCAACTTCATAATTGTGTTTACATTCGTGCCAGCCAATCATGACGGCGGCATCCAGAGTTTCAGAATCCGCGCAAGTCACCCAACCCTAATCAATCATGCTTTTACAAACATTACACCCAGGTTTGCGGTTCTCCACCGGCTCTAACCCTCGATGAATATTCAAAAACTTCTAGCAAATTAAAAGCCCCACACTTTCACGAAAACGAAAGAGAACGCAGTGATGACGTCACATGAGCGACTTTTTCTCACGTTTGTGGAAAAACCCCTTACAGCGTGGCACATCCAGTTTCAGTCTGTACATCATTTTCCAAGTTCTTTCCTTCACAACTCACTCACGATTCTTACCTCAGCCACTTCACGAGCTTTTTCCCCTCGCTCGGTTTTGCCCCTTTTCCCTTGTTCGTAGGACAGTGTATTTGCATAGCCTGTGCACGTGCGCTAAAAGGTCGGTGTGTGCTTTAGCGCAGGTTATAAATGGCAGCACGGGCCTTGTGCAAACACAGGCTCTTTAGCCAGAGGACAGATTAGGGACGCGACGTTAGCGCCTCGCTGCAACACCGCTCAGCAAACAAGCACCATAAGGCCATTAACGAGTCCAGACGAGATTTACACACCGTGTGAAGCTGCAGTATTCATACTACACTAACAGAGCATCCGAGTGGACCAGATCACCCACACGAAGGAGGCGTCCTCAAAGTTTCCCTCCACTGGAATGTTTTAATGGGGACGTCCTGCTGACAAGTTCTTGTACACGTTTGAGCTATTTAAATTTTAACTGATGTACACTGACCAGGCATAGCATTATGACCACTGATAGATGAATTAGATTACACTGATTATTTTGACATCGTGGCTTATCATATTAAGCATTAAGTGAACATTTTATCCTCAAAGTTGATGTAGCAGGAAAAATGGACCAGCTTGAGAATTTTAGCGCATTTGACTAGGGCCATATTGTGATGGCTAGATGACTGGGTTAGAGCATCTCATACTGAAGCTCTTGTGGGGTGTTCCCGCTCTGCAGTGTTCAGTACCCATCAAAACTGGTCCAATAAAAGTGGTTAAAGAAATACATACATAATTATATTTATGATTAGATTTTTCTTTGTTTTTTTCGGTGAGTATCCTTGCAATAGTAAGGTCTTGGGTTTGATGCCCAGGTGGAGTGGACCAGGTCCTTATTGTGTCCATGTTCTCCCCGTGTCTCAAATTACAAATTGCACCCACCACAACTCTGACTAGAATAAAGCAGGGGTTAAAACAGGGCAAACACACTTTATTTATTCAGTTTAGTATCTCATATTAACCTGACTGCACAGGGAGAACATGCAAACTTCACACATAAATTACCCTGAAGGCTCCACCAAAAAATCAAACCCAGGACCTTCTTACTTAAGTTATATAAACACTACAATAATTCAGTAACCCCACCCTCTTAGTCTGGTCACCCCACCCTTCACAGAAAGAGGCAAATTATTATAAGATTCAAACTGAGCTGTTCCAAATCTTGGTGCCAGTGCCACCTGTGAAAGTGAATAGGTGCACACACACACACACACACACACACACACACACACACACACTGCTAGTGGAGTGTATCTTTATTTTTCTGTCCTGAACTACTACATTTTATCCTTTTTGTTTTCTCAGTGGGCAGCAAAGTGGCAGAACGAACAGCATGAGCACAACATGGCCACAGAGTTCTGTAAACCTCAGGGTTTTGGATCTAAACCTGGCCTTTGGTCAAAGTCTGCAAGTAGTTTGGCATGTTTTCCCCAATTGAAGTTTGGCCTCCGGTCAATTAACAGCATTTGTGAGGCCTGGCTCAAGGTGAATGGTCCAATTCATGTTAGAGGTGTTCCGTGTGGTGGAGGTTCCGTGGGGAACAGACTCATCCAATTATATACTTATGGACTACTGGGTTTGGGTAGAGAAAGGCACTAGTTAATCGCATACAACACTAATACCTACAAATAAACTATGATTATATATATAGATATAGATGTACTATATATATAGTGCAGGAGCAGGGCATAGTGTGAAGTGTGTGTGTGTGTGTGTGTGTGTGTGTGTATGTGTGTAGACTGGTGCAGGAAATGAACGTG
>JAYDZG010000009.1:8227257-8238730 GCA_034509265.1 Microcambeva bendego | reverse complement strand
GTTGCCGAAGTTGGGCCATTGAGCAAGAAAAGGAAGAATGCCTTTATTTATCATATATAGTATACAGTACAATGACATTACTATTCCTGCTTATTTGGAAGCTGGAGTCAGAGCGTAAGGTCAGCCAATGTTCAGCATGCCTGGAGCTAACAGAAGTTAGCGCCTTGCTCAACCGTGGCTACATAGTTCAGCCTGGATTTGACCCGACAATCTTCCAATGTCTTCTGATCGCCCAAAGCATACCCTCTAGGCTAGCACTGTCTCAATGTTACTTTTAACCCTCAATTTCTGAGATTGTAAACTGTCACAATTTTTAGTCCTTTTAATTAAAACCTCTGCTAAAGACTATAAATTTTGAGAAGCTAGGATAAGCTGCACTATTTCATTTGCCGTGCTATGTACTGGTCAACCGATTTGGCTATTACTATAACCTTTGGCCCTGGATTTTATCATGAATAAACAAATCAGACGTCAACTGATTGATTTATTCTTTATCTGTATTATTCAGTAAGTGCATTGCAAAATCTGCTCTGATCACTGGCTTCTAATTCAATGATCAGGGCTTGTTTTGTTTCTGCACACTGATCAAGTTTGGGTGTGTTGAAACACATCTCAACATCTCGTACAGAGTGAGTGAGTAAGAAACAAAGAACATGTGAAAAAAGACTGAACGTTCAGTTGCATGACAGAAGGCAGCACACTAGTTTACACAGTGACATGACTGAGTTTTTTAATTTACTTTGCCAAACATCCATCTGGTTAATCTAATGTTTATAATTCCTGACTGAGAATAAGGTAGATCTTTATTACAGCGTTGTTAAAAAAAAGAATTGCCCCATTCAGATGAAGTTTTTAATTCCTGGTGTCTAATGTAGGAAAGGCAAGATTGGGTTTCACTTTTATGCTGAAGCAATGCCAAAAAGGAGTTTTGGCATTGGCACAAACAGCTTAGAAATAGTCGGAGTATAGCATGGTGTCCAATGGCTTTACATGTCATAGAGGATTGTTCTTGTTCTTTTTACCTGCCAGTATGGGTGTCATGCAGGAATCAGAGTATGACAATGCAAGGGGTTGAGGGAAAGTTTTCAGGCAAGTAATGGTGTTTCCATAGCACTTTTACAAAGTCAAAACTCTATTCAAGAGTTCTATTCAGATTTAAGCTTTTACAATTCTGTGGTCTAGTGTAATTTCACCTCAGATTTAGCTCATGTACAGTTTACCTCACTGTCATTTTTTGTAGTTCACTGGGGTTTGGTGGTGCCTTAGCCTTAAAACGTCTTTGAAACTCTTCCATTATCAGTTCAGTTCCTTGTCTTTAACCCTTTATCCTAATTATGGTTGGGGAGGGGTGCTGGAGCCTATCCCTGCTCTTCAACGAGCGCAAGGCACATGGTAAAACCCTGGATGGGGTGTTAGTCCCAATATCATTTATCAGAATCTATACATCTATACATTTATTATATATATATATATATATATATATATACAGGTTGAGTAAAACATCACAGGGCAGCCTTTTAGTTATAGATCTCTATTTGATTATATTTTTAAATATTTCACAATGCTTTATTTTTATAATATAATCTTTTATCTCAGCACTGTCCATTTATATATTTAAGAAAATGATTTCTTGTCATGGTTTCTTCATTCGATTGTAGAGGCTTTTCCAGGTCTCTGTTAACTTTGGCTGTCTTTTTGAGCATGAAATGTAGATTTCTGTAACACTATTTTGAGGACAATATCCTTTGCTGTTATATCAAAATAATCAGAGCTGAAACAAAGCTTCCAAAAGTATCATATATTTGTTGTCTTTCTGAGAATACCTAAGGTACCTCATCTAAGGCCTACATAGGTCTTTCTTGAGTGATATTTAAAGTTTCCATCAACAGATTAGTGAGAGATGCTTCTGGAATCTCAATTTTCACCCAGCTTACAGAATGTGGGCAGAGCTGTGGGGTAATTACATTAAGTCATTTATCATCAAGAGCCTGCACGTAATAGGGTCAAAGCCTGAGAGAAAAGGTGTGATTCAGATCTCAGTATGTTCTAGCCAATCCCCTAATCCGGGAACTTGCTCCTCTTTAGACTTAGCCTGAACTCTAGGATCTACTGTCTTATTGTGTCATACTGTGTATGGCGAAAAGTATTTACAGTGCATCCACAAAGTATTCACAGTGCTTGACTTTTTCCACATTTTGGATAACATTCATTTCTCCCTGAAAATTCCTCACACAATTCCCCATAATGTGAAAGTTAAAAACAATTGTTTGGAATGTTTGCAAATTTCTTTTAAAAATTCACATGTACATAAGTATTCACATCATTTGCCATGACACATCATGTGTGTAGGAAACCAGGCACCACTCATCACCTGGCCAGTACCATCTCTAGAGTGAAGCATGGTGGTGGCACCATCATGCTGTGTTTTTTTTTTGGCAGCTGGTACTGGGGAGACTAGTCAGGGTCGAGGGAAAGATGAATGCAGCAATGTACAGAGACATCCTTGAAGAAAACCTGCTCCAGAGCGCTCTCGACCTCAGACTAGACTCACCTTACAACAGTGGCCCAGCCAGAGCCCAAACTTGAACTTGAATGCTGTCACAATTCCTTACCAATCCTGTTTCATTATGATAGTGCCGTGGTAACAAAGCAAAGTTTTGAAAAATATTTGTTTTTTTGAGTTTGGTGTAGATTTCAACCCCACTGTTGGATAAATTGAAAAACCAAGGTATAACCAGACCTTGACCAGCATTAGTGCTGTAACTGACACCTGTTTTAATTGCAATAGCACGCTCCAAAATCTTGTTGAAATCCTCTTGCGAATGCTAAAACGCAGCGGGGTTAAGATTATTAATTAGAAGTCAACTTCAAAATAGTGGATGTGATTTTGGAACAGGATGTCAAACAATGGAGAAACAACAAGTGTGAGGTGTCCACATACTTTTGGCCATAATGTTTACATATTAGGTTGGTGACTATATTTGTCATCATAGTTTAAGCATGATACAGCCTCTTCAGCAGTAAACACATGAATACATCACAGCTGTGTGAATATATCGTTGAGACATAAAGCCATTAAGGACACAGAAGTTCAGATGTGGATGAAGGGTCAGATAAGGTAAGGGTATCTTTTCTAAAGTACCTGAAGACCTAACCGTCCTCCCAGCTGTGGAGCTGAAATATCTCTGCCTTACCCACAGCCACAAAGACACATTTATGAAAAAAAGTAAGGTATGTACATGTGCGTTTAGTAAGGGCCACAAAGCTGGGAAAATAAAGCCAACACCCTCCTGTCATTGGAAACCATCTACTGTTCGAGACTACAGATGTTTTCTTACTTTAACAGTAGGCCTGCTAAAATGTCCAAACCCCAGCTGGGTTTTCAAACCATTAAAATGTCACTTACATTACATTACAATGGATTACACTTTTCATGGAGATTTCCTTGTGAAGTTGTGTTGTGAGAATAAGCTAATTGGTGACATTTCACCATTTTCATTACCTTTTTAAACCCATTTTCACCAAAGGAAAGTTAAAACAAAGGAACAAGACGAGTCAATATTGAGTGTTGGTGAGTGGCTCAGTTTTACATGTAATTGCTCACACTACAGCATGATTAATAGGCTTCCCAGTTTTCAAGAGTTAATATGTCTTGCGCCAGTATAATACATCATCCATTTAACGTTTCCTAATTGCCTTTCCTTATGCTTCAGTGGCATCTGAGTCAACATCTGTGCTGCTTTGCTGAAATCTGCATCTAGCATTTTCCTATGATCATAAGATCTCTTCTTCTTCTCATAAAGCTTTTTTTATGCTGATTTAACAATTGAGCATCCGTTAAATATAGGCAACCCAGAGGTGTGATCTGACACAGATTATACATGCAAACAATGTAGGAGTTTTCCAGGTTAACCACGAGTAGTATACCTTTGATTCATTCACGACATGCCCACAGGATGTGTATTGGTGCACTGTCAGTAAATCCGATATGATGAGCTGATAAAGTGAAGTGAAGAAACAGTGACGTGATCTACAACAAAACTACAATAATTGTAATTAAAATATACACAGAGCAGACATAATATCGAAACGAATAACACTGATTATCTCTTTATCCCTTGACAAGCAAGTGAACATGTTGTCCTCGAATTTAATGTGTTAGAAAGCAGGAAAAATGAGTGAGATGAATAAGGATTTGAGTTAATTTGACAATGGCCAAATTGTGATGGCTAGATAACCAGGTCAGAGCATGGCCAGTGTCAATCAAAAGTGGTCTAAGGAAGAAAAATGATAAACCAGCCACAGGGTCATGGCTGGCCAAGGCTCAGAGATGCACGTGGGGAGCAAAGGCTGTCCCGTGTGATACAATCCAAGGGACAAGCTACTGTAGCTCAAATAGCTGAAGAAGGTAATGCTGTTAGAATTTGCATTGCATTGCAGGGCTGTGGTTAAAGGGTTGTGGTCATAATGTTATGCCCGATGGGTGTAAATCATGTGTGTGTACTTTATAATTAAAATTCTAAATATTATGAGGTAATTAGTTAATTTGCTAAAACACACACATTTAATAAATAGAAGAAGTGAAGGGTAGAAACATTGTAGTGCGATCTCAAGAAATTCCACTATCTTCCATTGGTGGTTATGTTCTCCCATGGTGCTCGGGGTTTTTTAAGCCCACATGCTTGTAGTAAACTATTTCCAAAAAAAAGACAAATGACAGATTTCACTCTAACTTGCCAGGCATCTGAATTTGCTTGTAGGAGGACTGGCTGATTCCCACAATAGATTATAGTTAGAGTAGGAAACTGTTTGAGCCACTTCCGTGCATTTATCTCCATTGTCATCATTCAAACTTCCATTCCTGCTGCTATTAGCCTGTTGCCTAAATTCAGCTTTTGGTGCATCACTTACCACCAACATCATGCTTATCATTACTTCCTTTACAGTCAGTCTCTATGTCACAGTTAAATCATTTTGCCAAAACAGAATTGATGGAGCATTTTCTTTTTGCCTTTGTTTCAGTAACAAATGACATCATAGCAGTGTTCTGTTAAGTGTCCATGTAAAAATATTCACATTGATTTTTAACCAGGCGAGGTCAGGGGGGGGTCAAAAAGTAAATGACCAGACTGGTTCTATCTAACCTATATAAGACCACAGTACAGAGCATAAAATCTCCTAACACACAACAAGTTTAAACATGAGAATGATGGATTAAAACAGCAAATGACCACACTGGGAAAAGACTTTGAAAATGCTGTGGGCACAGGCTCATCAAAAAAGCTCTGATTAGGCCAAATTACTTTTGTGACATACGCATCCATGGTCATGGTCAGTATCAGTGGTGAACTGGCGACAGGGTCATGGGCATCCAAGGCTCATTGGTGCATGTGGGGAGCGAAGGTTGGCCGGTGTGTGGTCCGACCCAACAGACAGGCTGATGCAGCTGGAACTGCTGAAGAAGTTTATACGGGTTCTGATAGCAAGGTGTCAGAATACACAGAGAATCACTGTTGCTATGTTTCCAATTTCTCAATGGTGATGTATTATCATGATTATCATGTTTATCTGACAAAGACAGCCTTGTCCTGCCTTTTCCGTTCCTGTTTGTGTAATCTGGGGCCAGAGTAGGGGTACGGAAGCTGCCTAATATGAGGCTTTTGCTGTAAAGCCATGATGAGTATTAGTGCTTTCTGCTAAACAATGGTCTGACCAAGTGCTCTATGTATATGAGTGTGTATGTGTGTCTCTGTTAGAGGCACATACTCTAGACAGAGGCTGTGTTCTTAGAAACACACTGACACAAAGCTATTGTAAGGCCTCGGAAGTGACACATTATGAACCGATGAACTTATCATGAACTCTAGGGTGCCTCTAGGATACAATCCTTTTAAAATTATTTGATAGATACTCCATTCATGACAAATTACATAAAACATGATCACAGACCTTTTGGGCACAGAGTAATGCCTTCTTTCAAAGAGAGTATTTTGCATAAATCTGACATTCACAGCCTTCTCTACATTGGTCAAACTGGCCCTAACCTAACATGAACTTTTAGTTTATCCAGCCTTACCTTGGCAGTGTGGTTATAGTTTGATATTCTTTAGATGAGCAGAGTTACAGTGTGTTTATAGCCTATGAGATAATCATGTCTTCTTTTCCAGATCTGTGCTTGTCAATGTTTTATATCTCCCTTGTTTTAAATACTTCTTTGACTTTATTTCAGTTTGTTCCCCTGACGGTCTCTACCATACTTATAGACCTCATAAAGAAATGTCTCTTTTTGGAGCTGATAAAAAGAGAAATCTTTTGAACCTTAACCCTAACTCAACATTATACCCTAACATAACCTTAACCTTAACCATGAGCTTAAAATTAACCACTAATCCAAACCTAGCCCTAAACGCTAATCCAAAAAGACACATGCAAACTCCGCACAGAAAGAACCCAGGACCTTCTCGCTGTGAGGCGACAGTGCTACCCACTAAGCCACCGTGCCGCCCATGTATGTTTTGCACCATAATCTAAGAATGACCAGTTGACCAGTTTGAAAACTTGATGCAACTTGATGACAATTTTTTTGCTAGATAAGAAAACTGATTCAGTAAAAAAAGATTTCCAATCGTGTAATAATATTATGTGTTGTTTCTGTGATGAAGTAATTGCCCACATTTTTGAGATGATAATGTAATCTACTAGGACCAGGCCTGCTTGTCACTGCACTGGTGTTTTTGTTATGTGTGTGATCAGATAAGAAAGGAAGCTGAGTAGATAAATTCACCTTTGGCTTGGATGAGTGAGCGGACAGATAAAAAAATGTTCTTTAACTAGGCGGACTTTTCGTGGAAACCTGTATGAAAAGTGACAGGATGAGTAATGGTGTGATAATGTGTATTGTGTGTAGACAATAATGTAGATGTTCAGACAGGTTTGATAAGACAGTTTACTTTATTTAATGCCCCAAAATGGATCGATTAATCTCACAGTATGGTTACAGAAGGTCCACAAATACTACATACAGTGTGGCAAGACTTTTGAGTATTTGTCTCTAGTTACTGCTTGAGTGCTAAACTCTTCAGAAGCATTGGTGTGTGTGTATATTGTACCCGTCCCAGTTTGTTTTTCACCCTTCACTCTAGTCACTGTAGTCACCGCCTAACCCTTCAGTTCAAGCCCAGCTGCTCCAATTTTGTGCCTAATTGGTTTGTTTATATATTACACACTCAGGTATGTTCTCCTTTTCTGGCATTAATGGTTCTTTGTGTTCTGATCTTTGGACGGGCTGGTGTTTATTCAGTTTGTGCTGCTTGTTTTGTTTATTGTTCCTTGTCTCGTATTGTTTCTTAGAGATCCTCTGTGAAAAAAAAATGCTTACAAATCTAGCATTTCCAGTTGGACCGTAGTTTAGTAATTACCTTATATTAGGGATTGGTTCTAAATGTTTGCATTAGTTGTTTGATTTACAAATTACCTTAGTGTAGGGATTAGTTCCTTTGTTGTCGTTGTTTAGCATTAGTGGTCGCATTAATAATATATGCCTAGCATATTATTGGGGTAAGAGTCTTTGTTTTCTGGGTTTTTTGGATTCCTCTCACAGTCCAAAGTAATTTAAGTGAGGTGAGTTGGAAATTGATCATGACTGTATCCGACATAACCTTGTGAATGAATAAATATTGTGTAATGAATAACTACCATGCCTTTCATCAATAAAACCCAAAGTGTAAAACATGATGCTACAACTCTAAATGTTAAAATTCATAATGCTAAAAACTAAAAAAAGTAAATAAATAAATCTTTCACTGTGTCCTTAGACCTCACACGTTCAACAGTGGGGATTTGCTAGCAATTGCTAACAATAACACACAGGCTGGCAAAAAATGGAAGATTAACTCAACACGTACATAGTAAAATAGGCGAATCCACAAACACAAAGCACATCATAAAACGTACAAATCACGTAGCCTTTTCCCATCACTTCATATATTTCAATGTGTAAAAAGGCTCCATTGCCACCTGGAAACAAGAAAAAGCTAGGAAAGAGAACTTTTTCCATATCTCCAATTTAGTAATCAACCCTGTCTTAATCCTTGTTTCTCACGTGGTCAGTAATTTCTTTATTGACTAAATGAGTTAAGTGGACATTTATGAGGACTAGCTGGAACAATGCTTGCCATGGCCACAGCCATGCTCTGTTAAGAGTGGCATTCCTGACCACAATTACAAAATCGGGCTAGACGATCCAGTCCCAAACACCTACACATAAAGAACAAGGGAATAGTCTGTTCACAAACAAGGCATCTCTCATGCTGGCCTCATTGCCCAGTGCTGTTCTCCCAGAAAAGTGTTCAAATGGTGTTATTAAAGTTAATTCAATAAATCCTGAAGACGTTGGCACTTGTTAGGCTGGTAATGAAATAACCATGATGGGAGAAAGCAGGGCATGAAATGGTCATGGAACCTTCTGAGAACTTTGCATTTCTTTTGAATCAGGATTAATATGTTATGTATATCTGAGCTATGTGTTGTGTGGGGATAATAATACACAATTTTTGTTTATGAATTGGTGACATCTGGCTACCACACAGCAGCTATGGTAATTATTCTAACATGGTGGACATTTAGTTACCCACAGCTGATCTTTCTACTGTATGTAATTAGTATATATGTAAAAAAAATATTTATAGAGCCCTGACCCTCTTCCCCAGTGTAAACTAAGCTTTATTTTATTTTAAGTCTAATTTAAGGTTCTTACATTCTTAAGTTTTGTTATCATACTCCAGGTATTTGATCTTGTGTAGTTCTGATTTTGGTTGCCATAGTGCATTAACCTGTGGTGAACCTTTGGCTGGTGCTCCCTTACCATATTCAGCAGTATCTGAACAATTTCTAGTCACCATATCCTGATGTTTGCACTTCTCTGAGACATCACTGTGGGCTCACTGATGTCCAATCAATGGTAATGTATTTGGTGTGAACACAGGGACACATGGAGCAAATTTTCTGGGTACCAATATTGGTACCAATAAGGTACCAATAAGTACCCTGGTTGTTGTTCTGCATAGTGCTCAATTTTGCCAGATCCAAATCCTGGATCATGGTGGGTCTGATTTACTAGAGGGAGGGCAGGAAACACCCCACACATGGCATACACATTCAGACATACACCCATACCTATGGGAAATTTAGTGTCATGAACCTGACTGCATGTCTCAAAATTGGAGCCTCCAGAGGAAAGCCAATCAGGGAACAACCTGACCGAGTTCTACCCACCAATCCACCAAATTTAAATTTACATAGTTGATTTTGAATTAACAGTAGTGATTATGGTATGCTTAGAAGCAACAGAACATATTTAAACTTACAGATCTTAAAAAATAAGAGACCACTGATACTTTTTTGCTGTCATTATTATCATCCTCACATTAGCACTCATGGGCTGCTCACATTGACCCTAAAGTGAAACCATGTTTAGAGAATCTGCATTTGTTCACCATCTGAAGTATTGACTCCTGCTCAATAACATGTGATTAAGCAAGAAGAGTGCTCCATAATTGCCAAGTGTTTTATCCCTGTCCCCCTCCCAGCTGTCCAACCTCTGTCCAACCAAGAGAGATCTTCAGCACACTCAGGGGAAAAAATCCACACATACAGCCATAAATCCATGGCATAAATCTCCTTTCTCCGGCACCAGAAGAGGCAGTGTGCTGGTGGCAATTTTTTTTCCTGTCTTTCCCTTTCAGTTGAATGTCAAAAATATGAACAGAGGCTGGAAAGCACCAGGTACAGACCTCAAACAACAATGTGAGCAAAAATTCAGAAAGGAAGGCTGTTTCACATGGGCATTTCTGATATTTGTTAAAAAGTGATTTGTTGTTTGTGTGTTGGTGGGGTTGGGGTATATTCGCCTGGAAACTTGTTACTTAAATCTTGTTACTGCACACTTAATAGCATTAATTATATATATTTCACAGAGAGTAAGATCTGTATAGTGTATTTAAATGTTACAACACACTAATACAATGAACAGCATGTAGGCAGTTTGGTAACTGTTAAATGTATGGTGTATCAAGCCAAGAAAAATGTTTCAAATTAGTTAAAAATGTCAGCATCTACTGTTCTTAAGATAATAAAAAAAGTTTCTTTGGAAGTTTCTGTCGAAAGTATGTGATGTTCAGTTTCTCAGATGGCATTTGGGTTTGGATAGTCATTTAACACAGTCGATCATGTAATGACATTTAAAACTCTATTACACACAGGAAAAGTCATACATCAATTATCTGAAGAGTTCTCTAGTTCTGAGCTTACAGATCAAATGAAAGTCAGTGGAGGTGTGTGTTCTGGTCAGATGTGCTCATTTTCTAGCTTATTTTAAGGACAGAGGAAAATTGACATCATGTTCGAAAAACAAAAATCCAGACTTTTATGATTGTCAGGATTTTTATGGAAACATGGCTAACCGGACGCAACATATTCCGGGCAGATAGAACTGTGGACAAATCCGTTAAAACCAGAGGCGGTGGACTGTGCATTTATATTAACAAAGCTTGGTGCATGAAATTTGCCATTGTTTTCTGTAATTTTCACGAGAGGTAAAGGTAAGATGTAATGTAAAGGTAAGTGCTCAGTGTAAACATGAGATGGCTGGGGCATGGCAAGCAACAGCTTATTTGGATAAAAGTGACAGATTGGCTCATTCTAAAAGGGACTGAAACTGGCAAGAATAAAACTGTAAAATATCTTTATGTGAGAGTGATTTTGAGCAAAAAAGAAATTTAATAAACATGTTTTGTATAACCCATGGACCTATTCTAACTTCTTTAAAAAGAGTGTAACATGTCCCCTTTAAAACTCACTATTTCATTCTAAGGCCTTGCACATGCAAGAAAGCTTTGAGGAACACTGTGTGCAACTGTTGTTTACACAATAAGTAAGTATCTGGCCCATTCCTATCCATATCCATAGCTGGTTCACAGCTGCTTTTTGAGCCCTGTTACACGTGGTAAAGGATGACCTGCAAGGTAAAGTTTCATGTCACTCTGAAGACTGACACTGTTAGGCCTGAGGGACATTTAGTTTTTATAATGAGAGGTCAGAGTTCATGAAAGGTCAGGCACCCTACCCACAGAATTACATGTATAACACTTCCCTAGGGATCAAACTCGTCCCCCTAAGCTGGACTGAATTAACATGAGCATGAGGGGGGATTTCTAATGACAACTGGGAAAAATAAATGCCACAAAATACAGTATTATTGATAAACATTAAAATCTGAAAGACATTTCAATAAAAATTCTGCAATGATGAAAACTCTAGAAGTCTGTCCATATTTCATTGTGTTCATGTAGATTATTTATTTAAAAAAAAGCTCAAAAGTAACCACCATGACAGTTGGGTGAATCATATACTGGTGATGATGATGATGATTATGATTATTCATTGGTTCAAACATCCGATTCAGCTTTGAAGTGTA
>JAYDZG010000009.1:8109787-8124541 GCA_034509265.1 Microcambeva bendego | reverse complement strand
AAATGGGAACAAATTATTTTTTTAGTTCCCTCCATTATTTCCAGTTTCCTTAAACCTCCCGAAAGCATGAAGAGGCTTGGCTGTGTGTTCAGAGGGCTGGGTGTGTTTTGAAGTGGCCCCTGGAGCAGATCCTGCCACGTCCTTTTTTTTTAATGGTCGGTTTTGGCACACTCTTGAACATGTCAGTGTGGACTATAGGAAACAGATTTAGCCGGGGTTCGGCCAATATGTAGAGCTGTCTCTGTCCACAAATGGAAACACAGGCTCCAGTATGTGCACAAACTGTTTTTAATTTACACTTTAACTTATGTTGATGCTGCCAGAGAGCTAAAACTGCATTTGTGGTTGAACAACAACCAAGTAAATCATGTAGCTTTCTTCCACAATATAATATCATCTTACACCTAAATGGTAAATGTATAACATGAAATAAAACACATGGTATTGTTACAAGAATAGCACTATGTCATGCAAAGTTAATTATTATTAGGGAATGTAAAGAAAACACACATTAGCTGCTGAATGTCTGCCAAGCTGGGAGCTATATTTAGATCAGCAGTAAAAAATCTTCCTTGCCCCTTTTTCATTGCACCCTGCAGTAGAGTATGGCAGCCATCCAAATCCAGAGCTATCTGTGCAGAACCATATCTGTTGCGTAAGGGTACTGTAGGAGGAGTTTGGTAAGTCTGACACTATGACGGTATGCCCTACAGCACACTAAGAGCACGAGTGTAACTGTAAACAACAGCTGTAACATTAGGATGACTTCCAGTTTACCCCTCCGTTATAGTCATTATTATAACATGAATTTCACAGCACTGCTTTAATAAAATCAATTACTTAATATGACACTTGGAACAACCACTGAAATATGCTAATGACGATAATAGGATGCAGAACATAGTACAATGTTGTAGAAGATCAATAACAATAGTAGCATTAATAGTAGTTAAGTTGTGCTGTTAGCAGCAGTAGAATTCTCAGCCAAGCCTGCCATTATGACCACGGACACATAAATTGAACAAGTTTAAGATAGAAGCAGGAAAAATGCGTGCGCATAAGGATTTGAGCACGTTTGACAAGGGCCAAATTGTGATGGCTAGACTACTGGGTCAGAACAATTCCAAAACTGCAGCTTGTGTGGGACTACAGTGGTCAGCATCTATTAAAATTTGTCCAAAGAAGAAAGTAGGAAGGGTCATGGGGGTTTAAGGCTCTTTGATGGATGTGGGGAGCAAAGTCTGGCAAGTGTTGTCCGAGCCAATAGTTGAGCTACTGTAGCTCAATTTGCTGAAGAGGTTAATGCTCGTTCTGATAGAAAGATTCACTATTCTGTCAATAAAAGAGGGACCATCACAAAAAGGTTGTCATGACGTTATGACCGACTGGTGTAGAAGTGGAATTGTTCGCAAAGATCTGTATTTGTAATTGGAATCACCTTTTCATCATTTGCTGCAATCAATAATTCCATCCCAGCTTTTAACTTCTGTAATTCCTGATCTGTTGAGAGAGAAAACAATGATGAAAAGCCAACCAAAACATAGCACAACATGTATTAATTTCAACATAGTCTGGATTTCATTATGAACACACTGGTTTCTTTTGTGTGGATGATTGCATGCACGTGAAGAATAAAAAGAACGAGTAATTATGAGGATTATTTGCAAGAAAAGAGATTTTTGCAAAGATTGAACAAAAGCCATTGTCTCATGCGTTATATTTTTTTAATGTAAAAAAATAAGTTTGCTATAGTTGGAACTGGCGGTGTATTTATGCTGGGTCAAATAAATGCAGAATTAGAGTTTGATTTATTTAAACCCACCTTGATTCAAAGATACATAGACTGCAATCAGCCACATACACTGATCTCATACCATTAAAACCACCATCTAGTATGCAGTCAAATCAGCCCTGATCTGCCAAGACTTAAATTCTAAAAGATATCTGGAGCTCTGTGAAATCTGGTCCCAGGACATTACCAGTATGTCCTTGACTTATTCATGTTACAGAATGGTTCATCTTGCAGTGCATTCTGGTACCATTCTGCTTATAAGCATTGCAGTTGTGACCAACTATAAACATAATCTTTTTAAAAACAGGTTCTGTCATCCTTCAAGCTGACTTATTACTGACTTGAGAGGGACAGTGTCCAATTTTGATACGTTTGCTTGCATTGTAGGTGTTGCAAGGTCGACGAGAGTTAGTATTGCCGTTCTTTATCAGACTCCATTGCTTTAATGTCCAATGACTAAACAAAGGCAGAGGTAGCTCAGCAGTTAGTTGACTCTGTTGGACCCCTGAGCTAAGCCGTTACCAGTCAATTTCTCCAACTGTATTTAGCAAACAAGTGTAGGTCGCTTTGGATAAAAGTTTTGTAAATGTCACAAACATAAATGTCAATGTCTTGGCAGCCCAAAACTGCAAACAAACTAGCTGTGAGCGTAGTTATAGCCATGCACATTTCAAGAGTGGACAAACTGTTTTGTTTCATAAGTGTCTAGACTGAGGTGAAAAGGATATCATTCATGGCTAAAACCTTACGTTTGGTGTTGAGGCATCTTCTGTAAATCTCTTCTAATGGTTGAAGTGGAGAGGACACACAGCCATTAGACATCACACAAACAAAGCTAAGCAAAAGCTACAGCAGACAAATTATTTATAATTTAGTAGTAGACACTCTATAGACTGAAGTTAATACCAACCTTATACACTGTATGGTAAGCAGTATGCAGACATGCTATTTGATTATTGTGCTTAAGTGTTTCAGGTACAACCATTAATGACAGGTGTACAAAATGGATTATAGAAATGAATTGTAATGATGTCTTTGATCTTCCCTATTCCAACCTGATGTATGGCTCGATGAGTTTTGGAGTGAAACACCTGCAAATAACCATGACTCAATTTACGGGAGTAAATAGGATGTTGAATAAGAACTAAGCCTTCTGTGTAGCATCAGTACCTGACATTACATTCCTTTAATTGAATGGGTAAAAAGTTTTCCAAATATTTTGGAAAAACAGAATAGTGGTAGCTGGTACACTCACAAACTTCATATTAATGGTCAGATTTTGGATAGGATGTTAAAGCAGCTATAGTTATGTTCCTATGGTCATAAAATGTAATTTGTGTATATCAAAAAAGGACACTGATTGGACATTTGCACAAGCTAATTAAACGATTTTTTGTACCCAAGGTTGTTCAGGAACTCTTTTTTTCACATAATTTTGGAGGGATTAAGAAACTGAGCACAAATCCAGTCATCACTTATTTACACAAATATATAAAAGAGGTTTAATATTTTCAATAATACCTTTTTTACAACCCCTTCATATCGGCTTATGGATGAGGGAGATCTGCACAGTTTGTTCCTCACTATAATCACCCGTTTTTAATTAAACATAACACATATGCTCAGCCTAAAAGAGAAATATCTACTAAAGCTAGCTTGTAATGTAAAAACTCAGCATATTGCATACAAATTACAAACACTGCAAACAATGAACATGCATACATTTGTGACTTTCATAAGAATTTCTATTATTACCACATGGAAGCTTATTGCTGGCCCAGCTGTTATCATAGGAACTGGTTTATCCAAAACAGAAGAAATGTACCTCTTTCTGAGCTGTCCATGGAAACAGGGGCTCTGGATAGGAGCTGTGCCTGAAGGTTCTCGATCTCAGCATTTTTACTCTGAAGCAGGTGCTGAAGGTTTAAGATCTCGACCTGTATATAAATAAGTTAAATTAAATTTCTTTAAAATAAATTCATTAATCAGAATATTTGTAAGTTACGTCTATGGCGTTTATCACACTTCGCAAAGTATTAATGTATAAGCATAGCAGAACATAACAGTGGACAAATTACTAACTGAGAAAATGCATCACAAGATCTGAAATGAGACCTTCAATCCATTTAAATTTACATAGTTTGTTTTACTGCATTGTTCTATTTATGAGGCAACTATTCACTTAGCAAGCATGTTTTCTGGTGATTTTTACTTGAGCTTACTCAGTGATTGGCAGTCTGCAACCGATTTCCTGCATAGTGTGTAAACAACCCATTTAATTTACTCATAGTGTCAAAGTATAATAAAACAGTATGTGGACACAGTCCTAACTTTAAGTCCCAACTGCAGGATGCATAAACTGTCATAATTCATAATTCAAACTGAGATAGTTCCCTCCCATTTTTAATCTGGTTAGAGTCTAATTGACATGCAGTTTGTGTCACCCTGCAGGGCTGAGGTCAGACCCAGGGTCAGACCCAGGGTCAGTAAGGTCAAAGTTTAAGAAGTTTGTTTGCAGAGGGATGAATTTGTAACTATACAAGTTGAGAAATAAAATGAGCATTAACGACCAGGACAGGTAGTAACAGGTTACACAAGTTTCATCAAGTTACATTGGTGAAAAACCCAAAGAAGCATTATTTAAATAAATGCATCAAGTAAACATGTTGGTCAAAAGTATTTACATTCTCTTTCTAATCCTTATCAAAGTCCCTTTCCAATGCTTATGACATACTTATTTTCAGTCACATCCATTCCTAGTGTAAATAAATAGACAGGCCATCCCCAATCCATATAATTCTGATCAGAAAGACACTGAGACCTGGTTGCTCAGCAGGAAGAAACCATGTGTCCTTTAAATGACAGGTGGGGCAGAGACAGAAATGCTTGTGTGCCGAAAAGAAATCCAAATTCTCCACCCAAGTGGGAGATAAGAGGTTGTGGCAGAACAGTATTGAAAACATGGTACAAGAGGAGAATGCAACAAGTAATAAGTTGGAGAGGTTGGGTTGCTCCTCCCACTGCTGACTTTGCTCCAGCAGAAGCTCCCCCAAGCTCATACTCGACAATTGAGTCATCATAAACTTGTAGCATACATGCAGAGCGTGAATACTGTAGAAAGCTACAGTAAGGCAGCAATGCAGAGCTGGATTAGAAAACAAAAAAGGACAAGATTAAGACAGGACCAAGGATAGTGTATGGATTAGTAGAGTGTGTCCCAGCTGAAATAAAGATACAATATATAGTATAAATAAGGGATTTAGTAAGGGATTTATCAGTTTTTCTATTTTTTTATGGACATTGCTCAAGAGCCCAACATCAGCAACCAGTGGTGGGGCTAGAACCAGTGACCTTCTGTTTATAAGTCAAGTACATTAATCGCTTGGCTACAGTTGAACTGTTTTTCCAATTAGTAAGTCATAGAAAAACAAAATTTGTGAAAATCATTAAAATGATCATCACACATGGAACTCAAGTTGTGTCATACTTTGCAGAAGTTTCTTAAAAAGCAACACTTTCTATAAAAACAACTTAACTGTGACGATGAATCTTTAAATTCTCTTTAACGTTAAATATTGTGCTCTAGGTGTAACCAAGCATACTTTTAAAGAAAAATGTTGTTTCATTAAAATGTCATTTGAAGCCTTTTTGAACCTCATTGATCTATCAATTTCTCAACTTTTAAAAACAGTTAAACATATGCATAAGATTTAGTATATAAAAATAACAATGTTAAAAAATAGAAGGAAGATGCATTTATGTGTTTGCTCACTAAAAGTAAAAAATGAATTACTGTTGCAGTACCTTTGTAGTCTTAAGTTTTCGCTCGTATTGCAACTTTTCATCCTCAAGCTCCTCCACTTTAATTTTGAGCAATTTCAGCTCTTTGAACAGGCCCTGTTAAGGAATAAATAAATAATAAATCATAGCATCAGAGTGTGATCAATAGCTACGTAAAGAGATATCCAGATGCAATGCATGCTTAGTCAACTGTTTAGTTGGTTAGGAAAAAATCATTAGCATTTCTTTTAACAAAATAGTGTTAGATAGAATTAAGAAGATAACACAGGAGGAATACAACTTTAGAAATAATGTTTTTTTTAAAAAATCTGTAAATGGTAAACTGGCTATTGCCCTAGGTGAGTGTGAAAGTAAATGTGTCTGTGGGTGCTGCTCTACAAAGCATTGGCAGCCTCAACATTTCTGATTTTAACTTTGCATCCATTTTTTCTGGGTGGTCTCAGTCCAAACACAACTGACCATGATGAAGCAATTAGTGAAAATCAATGCATTATATTTTGTGTGTGTGTTTGATGGTTGGTTGACTCTACTTTTGGCATTAAAACCTTGAACACTTTGGGCACTAGCATCACAAACACTAGTTCCATACTTATGTTCTGTTACTCGTAGACACATTGACAAACCACAGAGCAAGAAGAACAGCAATCAAACACTTTTAGGTATTGAATAATACATTAATCATCAATCACACTTTAAATACTGTTACATATTAGAATGTTATAGTCAGTTTCAGTCACCAAGTGCTACAGATGTTGTATTTGGCAGGTTTACAAGCAGTTATACTACAATCCAACAATCAGACAAAATTCCAGCTCTCAAATCAGTTAGTTTCACACAGTGCCTACACTTTCTCTCCCACAGCGACAGAGCTCCTCAGCACCTAAATCACTCGAGCTCTGCTCCATCACATTTGTTTCTTCATCCTCTCCTGATTCATTCAGTAAAGCTTCAGTCTGGTTAGTGTCGCCACTCCCATGTAATTCTGCAGCCTTTTTCTCCAGGATCTTACAAGAAAGCTCTTGCTGAATCCTACACATCTGTTCCTGCAGTTCACTAATCAGATTCACTACACTCTGTCGGAAAGGGGGTAAAACGAAAAGAAAGAAAACTGTAAAGCAAAAAAAAGTCAGTAATCATTTCAACCCATGTTTGATGTTTTATAGGTCTGTGCATGCCCAGGCCTATTTAACCTAGATGAAATATAATCAGGAATGCATGCTAAAGATCAGTGGGTCTGCATTTGCCACATTCAAGATGGAATATTTAAGGAAAATTTAACTTCAGGGTCATTTTAGGGCTTAAATAGGTTCAGCCACAAAGATTATGCCATTAGCACATCACGTGAAGTAAATGTATACTGCCAGAATAAACATTAAAGAGCATGACCATTTTCCTCCAGTCAATGAGTTCAATATGTGGCTCTTTGTATGTCTTCACCCAATGGTAAAAATCACTAGATTAAAAATGTTAAAAATACAAACTGCACAGCAGATAATCTCAAAACTAATATCACACAAACTGTTCTACATGTATGCCTGTATTGGACACATTGTTCAATATTTTTCAAATACAAGCTTTAACCCTGCCCCTACAAATTTATGCACAAATACTTACACACAAAGTACAAATAACCTGTACCGCGTAACAGCAATGAAATTTTAAACTTTCTAATATTATACTTTCTGCCATTATAGGTATTGAATAAGGAAATGACCACTGCCCACCTTATTTTACAATATCACACTCACTTCTACGTATTTCTGCTTGTGACATTCTTTCATGTTGCTTATAAAGCATCCAGAAATGTTGTTCAGAATGTTTAGGGTGCACTTGTATAACAACTAGGTGTAAAAATATATTTTAAGGAAAGAACTGTTAAAATATTTGTTCACTTTTTAATGTAAATCAGTTTGATCATTCTTGATCAGACCAATAAAAAATATAAATAAAATTGCACAAAACAACTCATTAATAAGTAAATAATTATCTACTTGGCTATGCAATTAAAGCTTGGGTTACATTCGGTTTAACATCCTTAAAGCTGTTTTGACAAACTACACAAGGCGCAAAACACAGTACGAAATAAATTCTTATTGTTATTAACATTTCAGCTTTCAAACAATGTTATCAGTTATTTACTGCTTAAAGTTCATATACTCTTTTTTGTTATGCATTTTTTTCAAATGTTATGTTTAGAAAAATTCAATTATTTTTATTATTTTACCAAAACTGATATGTTTCATGAAGATATGATTTAGAAAGATAGGTATTAAATTTACTAGAAGTATTTAATTTGTAATCTATTATATTCCGAAATCAACAGTGGTTATGCAATGACTGGTATGTCATTGCCAGGAGGAAGTAACATGTGATATTAAAAGCTGAAAACACAGCATGAGATGGCTGACCTCTTACTACTATCTATAGAGTCCAGCAGAGAGGGCCAGGGTGGGAAGAGGCAGCCCACAAAAAAGAAGGGCATGCCAGGGAATGAGCTAGGTTACAACCATTCAGTGTAGCAGTTGCTGGATGACAAAAGTTTGCTGGTCTGGTATTGCAGCACATGGTAAATAACACAAATGAAACCAGCATATTTTACTGCTCAGTGTATTTCATTAAGGTTTACTTGAGGTTTGTTTTTGAATGTTTTAATTTGCACATAATGATAAAATATAATGCACTTATATCTTTAACTTTCTTTTCAGTCAGCATTTAGATTTAAACTGCACAGTCATACATACACAACACATGGCTTACACACATGCCACAGAGCAAAGGGAAGGATATATTTTACATGGACAAACATAGGCTACCCCAAAAAACTAGCAATTACAGACGGCATGTAGGCTTTCATTTGGAAAACAACTGTAATTAGGGTTAAACAATCCACTGATCTGTCATGACAAATGTTTACATGAGTGTGAATTTGCTTAATGGTTGGGCACTGTACTGTCTCTACAAGCAATAACCTGGTTTTACACAGTATTAACATTTAAGACACTTTTTCCAACAGAATATTGGAATATGTTGATGCAAAAACATCCTAGATTTCAATAAATTATCAAGGCATTTAAAACAGAAATCAAGCAGTTTTGTAACATGTATTGAAAGTAGCATCCCCGGGATTATGGGTCACATTGTTTTTACACAAAATGCCCTTCTCAGTGCTTCACTCCTAATTTTATTTATTAATAATAAAATTAAAGTAACTGGAAAACAAATGAAAGTCTAATAAAATCATCATTTGACAAAGTTAAAGCAAAGTCACGGGTAAAATCCTGACACTATTAAAAATAAAAAATAAAGCATTTTTAAGTTCAAGAGAATAATTTGATCTACATTACCAGCATTATTAGAAAAAAGAATGAAACTAACAGCTGTAAAATACCTCAGCTTTGTGTTGTCTCTCTGCACTGTGATTTTGCTTTTCCTCCATGCCCACCAACTTCAGTTTCAGATGGGAAACGTCATCCATTAGATCCAGCTTCTGGGACTCAAGAGCAGTCCTGCTCAGTAACTCCTGGAGAAGTCCATAAACCCAGTGTTATGCTCATGCAAACAGATGTTGAAATGAGTGAAACCTTTGCTCGATGTGTCTTCAAACAAATCCACTGCACTCTGTTGATCCTCGGCTTCACACTGGCTAAATATACACAGACTATGAGGGCTATATTTACTTCCCCTCTCCGCAACTGAATGACACACGAGAGAGCTGGGAAGAGTGCCTTCAAAACACTCCAGAGGTGAGTTAAAAAGACAGGCTAAATAGTTAAGGTTTGACCGCTGTTTTCTTTCATTCTGGCTCAGTGCAACCAACATGAAAAAGAAAATAAAAATACAAGCTCATGTGAACACTGTTCAAGGCCAGTATTAATGACAAAAACAACATTTCTGACTTTACCCTCTCTGTTTAAAATCAGACTCTGACAGCACCGCCTGTATGAAACTAATTTTACCAACCAGATGTTTTGTCAAAAAAAAAAAAAAATTAAAAACACCCGTTTTGGGAAGTTCCATTTTAAGCAGGCTTCCGTGCCTTTCTGAGACTAGAGACAGCAGATGGAAAATATTAAACTGTGTCATTGGAGGTGAGGCTATTTTTGAAGGCCAAAACCTCAAAATGACCACATCTCTGATCGACTTTCCATCAGAAAAGCCAAAGCTTTAGATTCCATCAGCAGCCATGAAACACAAAAAAAGAAATGTACAATTAACTCTTCATGAAGATTGGGTTTCTGTAGGCAATGCAAAGCAAATAGTCGAGCTAGGAAATGTAAAACAAATGAATATTGTTCTTTGTTATTCATTTATTTGCACTAACCACTTTATCATGGTCTATGTGAGAGTGTGTCCAGTGCCACTTTGACATTCATGGTGCTGGAATAGGGAATCATACACATTCACTCATTTTCATAAGGGTGAATTCAGAAGTCATCCCACACAGAAACTCCTTAAGAGACCCTTTTTATTTTTGTAAACAAGGTTATCCAACAGTACACAGTACAGTAGGGCTCAGTTCCTTTAGGATAGTAGGTAAAATGTACAATAAAAACAAAAAGCAGTAATCATAATTAAGGATAAACTTCTAGTTCCTATAAATGCATATTTTTATAGTTTTAACTTCAAATATGCAGCCAAAACACATTACCATTAAAGAAGATTGTAAAGTGGTGCTTAAACACCAATGTGAAACCAAAGTTATATTAGTATCTGTGTTTAGTGCTCTCCCACTGTCCCTCTGTCCCGTAGGATCAGTGAATAGATCACAGTTCCGCTTGTTGGTTTGTATGGAGAGTAACAAACCAATCCCAGCAATTATGGAGCGGCAGCCATCTTAACAACCAATCGGCACCACTGATCCAGAAGCGGAGGCATGCGTTGAGACTTAGAAACTGCAGACGTTCATTTACTCTGAAGTTCACTTGTTTACTGGCTGCAATTTAGTTTAAGTGCATTTCTCACTTTTCTAGCCTCTAATTAATCTGTTTGGTGTTGGAATGCCCCCGACCTCTCTGTAGATTCTTTCACTGTAGATTCTTTAAAACATTAATAGATAGAAAATACTTTAGAAAGCAGCTGTTGCTGACTGAAGGTAGAGATTGTATTTGCTATTTAATTTTTTAAATATATATATATTTTTACTGATTAAGCTTAATTCAGGTATTTAGCTGGGCAATTATACAATGCTTTAGTTGTTATATATTAAGCTTTTATATTGGCCTTATTTTTATAATTATTCTTATTTTTTATTAATGTTTAACTACCACTTCATCCTGGTTCAGTGTTTCCTGGAACCATGGGTTGGTCTTTATTATAGTATGAGCTCAATCATGTGCCTCTATATCAGTTCTAGCTCCATTTTTATTTCCTTAAGCTTTTTAAAAACATCAGAAATCTCACCTGGCCAAAATACACCAGTCAGACTGGGCAAACTCCACACGAACACATCAACTCTTAAAATATTTGTGTTGTCAAGGTAATGTGAGGCATAAATTTGTGTTCTGAGTGGAGCTCCAAAATTTGGATCTGTGCAGGAGGAAATACCACATCATGTGCAGATGTCCTCCGATGATAGAAAACATTTAGCAGTTTAACTTTTAACACAGAGTTTAACTTTAGGCTACAATGGGACATTCAATGGGATAATAATTACATTTAAATTGCAGAAAAAAGGAAGTGCAAATGGTGTAAATGGAACTTATACAATGTAGAAGGTGAAGTTATTCATACAGTGGGAAGAACATTACAAAAGAAAAGCCAGACAAAAAGGTATGGTAATAAGTACCAGATAGACTAAACAACCAAGAACATTCAACACAATGACTGCTTTTAGAATCCACTTTAAGGTTCATAAGAACTGAAATTTAGTTAATCAAAGCTTGCAATAAAGCATTTGTTTGCCGCTGATGAGCACATGTGTTTTTATTTCGTCTGGACACAGGTCAGTACTGTTTGTCTAATCTGGCCCCAAACCACACTGCCTAGACTAAATATTACAGAAAAAAAGTTTGCATTATTAAGTACACAAATAAATAAGTGTGCGTGTGTTTAACAGGTTGAAAAATCACATGCTTTTACATACTAGATTCAAGGCAGCACACTGTTCGGCCAGTAAAGCAGTAAGCTCTTTCAGTACAAAGTGTGCAGTACACACACAACCTCGGACATACTACGTCCACCATATTACCAACATCATGTGAGGCATGACATCACATCACCACAGGTTAAGCCTCACTAATAAATACCATCACTCAAAATTACTCCTTCAGCGGTATACCCAATCATAACATTTTTGGTTACGCTTGGGAACAGCCAAATTTCACCATGTTTTTTTCTTCTGCATCGAATGCAACTCCAGGTGAATTACAGCATAGACAGTCGGACCATAGTGTGCTATGTTTTCATACTTAAAAATGGCTGTCCGTGCACTGGGCCATCCAGGTACTTTTCGCATACTGCTTAATGAATGCATCATTATGACACACTACTCACATACTGCTTTTGAACACTATTCAGTATTGAAGTATTTGATTTTGGACAGAGTTTTAAATTCATTCCATGGGTGTTCGGTGGGTCAAGGTTCTCTGCAAGCCACTGAAGTTCCTCCTCACAGAATTGTGGAAACGTTAACAAAATAACACACTGTATTCATGTACTGGTTATATATCTACATCACTGGTAGTCTAGTTGTACAGTTGTAGCCTAGAGGTTAAGGTACTGGCCTAGTAATCAAACAGTCAGTGGTTCAAGCTCCAGCACTAACAGTGTGCCACTGTTGGACCCTTGAGCAAAAAAACACCAACATGAAAATATAAAGCAACATTATTTAACTACTTAGTTTATTTGTTAAATGTAATGTATTCATCTTTTTAGCAATATAAATTGATTTGGTACCTGTTGCAGCATCTCTCCAGTAGAGTTAAGCTTGTGCTGGTGTTCCTCTAGAGAGCTCTCCAAATCTCTGATCTTCTCCCCTTGGGCCTCGACTTGGTCTGTCAATACACTCACCTTTGTTTATGTTGGTACATACAGAGACAAATACAGATAAATTAAGTCAGCAGCCGTATAAATGACAATCTTCTATTAACCACACAACACAAAGTTTCTTAAAAACTCCTTTACCTCAAAAATCACTAAAATGTAACAAAAAATTGCCGTTTCTGCACTTGTCTTCATTAGAGGCATTTCAAAATGTGTGTCAAAATGCAATAAGCAAAACCATGATAGTGTGACGTGTCCACACCCATGGATTTTGAAATAACACATTAATGGCTAATGCACATAATCCTAAGAAATGCAAAACTTGTTCTGAATCCATACCACAAGCTGCAATAATCGTCTTGAAATACCAAACAGGTTTTGGTGACCTGATGGGCTGCATTTCAAAAGACAAACTTGACAAAAACTCAAATGAATCTAATTGTGTGATATTGCTATTGTGCAGGCTAATCAGCAAAATCTCCGTCTACAGCTTGACTTTTGCATAAAATTGACCACCCAGCCATGTAATCCACATTTATAGGAAAGTCCAGTAACATCAGTTCAGTTCAGCTCCTTTCATTTTCTTTACCCCTTATTTTAATTAGGACACGCGGACACAGGGAAAATAAGTCATGTGACATATAACTGTTATTGGATGCCACTTTCTCAAACTTAAGTGTCTTCCCAGCTAAACCTGCAAATGTAAGCACACCGTGTAAAGCATGTAATCAACTACAGTTGTACACTATAATAAACACTGTGCAGCTAACAGCAATGCAATACCTAAAGAAAAGCTAACATAGAGTGATCTTAAATGTGAAAGGTGCTAAACTAATAATCAGAAGGTCGCTGGTTGCCTTAACCTTCAACTATATACTGTACCTGTACTGAAAGTTTATCAAGGTTCAGGGTTCTAGCCAAGGACAAATTTAATATCACTGTGTGCTATGACACGAAATGTACAAACCACACCACCAGTATTTGATGAACCCATCTGTGCTCTCAAATGAAATACAAGTTTAAAATTTAAGCATTCCAGTTTAACCCAAAGTTGTTACAATGGGTAGAGGTCAGGACTTTTGCCATTGACGGCTTATCAAATAAAAATCCCCCTGAACCATCAGTTATACTGATTTAATTTACCTGCTTGTAATGGGTGTGACTGGTGTGTTTGAAGCTAATAATAAGAAAATACTTGGGCCACTGTGGACCGTACATTGTGGAGTGCTTTAAACCTTTCTGTGGCATTGCATATAATGATCTTAGATTTGGCTGTGACTAAAAACCTGAACCTTGGTAGTGGGTGTTTCATATTTAACTACTACATGATTAATAAAGCTGTTCTTCAACAATATTTTGTCATCACCATCAAAACAAGATGTTCATGCTAAAACATTAATTCATTTTGGAGCAATACAAAACTTAATCATGTGAAAATGGAATTAACAGATGTTAATGTGTTATGACTCGTCATATAAGGTGAGTACAGGCTTGTAAAAGTCAAAGCATACAGGGTTTAAATGAATCAATTTAAATTGTGATACAATATATGCTATTTAAAAATACAGTGATATTTTAAGATCTCCACAGTGGTGGCACCACAAGGAAATGTAAACTAGAAAAAAAAAGAATGTCCCATTTTTATTTAAACATTAAAAAAGTGATATTAATAGCTTACCTGTAGAACAAGTGATTCCTTATCTCCCTCTAGTCGAGTAAGTCGTTCTTGATAGCTTTCGTTGTTTCCAAGTGCCCGCAGGGTGACCTGTGTTCCAGCAACCAGTCACAGGTAGTGTTACATTTCTAAGAAGCTATGGTTACAGTTATTGCAAACTGATATTAAAATAATACACATCCAGAGCAGTAATGCTACTTAACTACAACACATTCCATGTAAGCTATTAATAGATTCCGCGTGTGTAAGCAAGTAAAGAAAACCTTTCCTAAAAGCATATCCTGGTTTACATCTGTATACTGTATAATCTAGGTTTAAAATGTGCACAAGGAATTCACAGAGCAGGAAACGGTGACATTTATCAATGATGTGTAACAAACTAAAGGTGCTGGGTCATAAAAAATGAGGTGATAATATTAATATATAACTACTTACTGCTAAAATAACTACTACTACTACTACTACTACCAATAATAATAATAATAATAATAATAATAATAATAAT
>JAYDZG010000009.1:8017484-8033680 GCA_034509265.1 Microcambeva bendego | reverse complement strand
CGTGAGCGAAAAAAAAGATCTTGTGAGCGTAAAGATCTCGTGAGCGTAAAAAAAAAGATCTTGCGAGCGTAAAAAAAGATCTCGTGAGCGTAAAAAAAATTCTCGCTAGCGCAAAAAGAGTTTTGACATGGATCTGACGCCATAGTTGGGCGCCAGTACATCACAGGTACCTACAGGACAATTCAGCGTCTCCATTCAGCCTGGTGGCATGTCTTTGGACTGTGGTAGAAAACCGGAATGCCCTGAGGAAACCCACACGGACACTGGGAGAACATGCAAACTACGTACAGAAAGGATCTAGATCACCCCACGAAGATGTATCCGTCACTTGTTCTGTAAGCATCGTTCTGCCAGGGTTGCACCAAACCCACCGAGACACAGACCAGAATACAGGCGTCAACGACAAAGCGAGTTCATTGAATCGATTTAAAGATTTAGATTCAGAGTTCATACTTTTAATGAATGAGATCGAAGAATCGACTCTTTGAAGAACAGCCCTCGTGCAACCGGCGAATTTGTGGGCAAAGTTGATTGATAAAGAAGTGCAAACAAATATTTAACGGGTAGGGCTGACCAAACGGGGCAAAAGCAGGTGATGACAACCTGCAGCTGCCCTGTGCACGTCACAGCATCAAAGCAACAAGTCGAAATGCCAACCGGGTTTAAGCAAAGAGCAAAACCTACCGGATTCGGAGTACCTCGGTCTGGCCAGGTCCCGGAAATAGTAAATGAAATCCAAACAGTTTTCGTTCTGCACCTCCCCTTTAGAGCAGAGATCCGACAGAAGCTCCAGCGCTTTCTGGCAAATCTCGGCCTCTTTGTCCACGGGCATTGCCCACCAGCATCCTCGCGTGAGTGGAGGGAGAGGCGCGCGATCCTCAGCAACGATGTGATCTGCACCTCCTCCCTTTCTCTCTCTCTCTCTCTCTCTCTCTCACTCACTCACTCTCTCACCCTCTTACTATCTGTTCCCTACTCTCAGCTTTCCACGCATAAAACTTCACTTCGCCCCCTTTGCGCTTTATAATCATTTAAATTTAGATCATAATCAGAGGTTCAGTGCGTGCATTAAAACGAGCGCGATTTTGCAGGCACCACCGGTTGAATCCGCGGGAGAGCGCGCGATACTCTTTTGATCCCACTGCGCAGTCCGCGCGCCTGAACGGGAACGCGCGCTCGTCCCTGGCGCGCGCTCTTCTGCCTTCCCATCAAAAACTTCAGTAGCTTTTCATTCCTGTTTGATAGTTAAATGAATACAATTGATGTTATAAAGCTTCACGAGTCTGATGTAATAGATCAATTATAATAAATAAGCAAATTAATAAATAATTAATCATATTAATCATTTTAATCATAATAATCATTGGCAGTACTGGGCCAGACCGTGATCAGGTCCGGGACCTTTCTGTGTGGAGTTTGCATGTTTTCCCTGCGCTTGCTTGGGTCTCCCCCCAGAGCTCTGGTTTCCACCCACAGTTCAAAACATGCAGCCAGGTTAATTGGAGACACAGAATTGTCCTATAGATCCATAGCCACTTGGAAACACAAGTGCAGAGAGTCTGAACTCCCAGGTTGCCACTGGTCGGTTAGGCACAACCCTAGCCACTAGGATGCACTGAAGTGCTGGTCGGGAAGGGCATCTGGTGTAAAACTATGCCAAATCAATAATGAGGATCCTAATCCCCTGTGGCAACCCCTAATGGAGAAGACTAAAATTCTTTTTTTTTATTGCTGTGGCCAGGCTTCTGGTGGTTATATGCCTTTAAAATGGACAAAAGGGTCACACAATACTACAAGATGTTTTTTACTTGAAGCTGTGGTCAATGTACTTTTGTTATCTCATTTTTTTTACCAAACGTAATTTCACTAATCCTATATTGCATCATTACATTTGTGTCTAAATATAAATAAATGGGTTCAATTTGAAATATATAATGTAGAATATTGGCATCCATCCATGGCGAAAGTAAAGTTTGAAATATTTTTAAAACTGCTTGTCCTTAAAATCATAGTTGATGCACGGGTGAAAGAGAAGCGTGTGATCAGCCATGACATAATTCAGCATGTCTAGCTGGGTGAGTCACATGGCATTTGTGACTCAAATAATCACTGACTCAAATGGTCTTTAACCAAGAATGCAAAAACAAAAAAAAGGGGGCCAATGCACTAGTAAGCAAATCCTGTTGAATAAATTGGAACCCAAACCGCTTTGCTTCTTATAAAATTACATGTCTGCAGCGATTACATCCCGAATTTCCTCACAGGCCCACCAGACATCTCGTCAACATCCCTCAAGAATTGCACACATTGAGAGGCAATCCCCACCATTTTCTCACAGCTTAAAAGCATGTTGATGATAATCACTGGCGACTGAGTGAGTTTCTTCGGTGGTGGCAAAGAGACTGCATTCACATCCAGTAACCTAGATGAATTAAGCCTCTACGTGTTCTCTAAAATGAGAAATTTGCATATTGCATCGCTGATGATTGAAGTGGTGTAATACGACTACTGCAGATGGAGAACGTTCCGTTTAAACAGCCAGATGTTTTGTTATTTAATTAATATGAGTAAAAGGATGAGTCTGTTAGATGAGCATTAATGATGTCGTAAGTGTTTGTGCATCATCATTTAAAAGAAAGGTTTTTGAGCATGGGTGGGTAAAATGATTTATAAACTGCTGTTCTTGAGGGAAATGTGCAGTGCTGTGGTTTTAATCTCAGTTAATTAGCATCAATACAAACCATCAATTATTTCACTACACAGGTGTCCAGTGCTTAATTAATTACCAAGAGTATTTATGTACACTTTAAAGTTTCCAAAACCTTTTAATTATCTACGAAATAAAATCTAGATGTATCCAAGTCATAATAATAGCGAACTTGTATCACAGCTGAACTTTCTACAAATAAAGCAGAAATCAATAAAGTTATTTAGAGATCACAAACCCTTTCTTGTAGCGATTGTTAGTCTCCAACTAAACTCTGACGGGACCAACTTCATCAATCAACTATAGTGCTGCAAGTGAAGTGTAATTAATGCATGTATTTAAGGTAACAGGTCTTGGACAGGGTTGTGGTGTGTCTGACATCACCCAGGTGGGAAAACACTCTGGACAGGGAACCAATCCAGGAAAACATTTATTCTCTCAAAAAGACATGAAGTCAATCGGCTTTCGAGATTTGAGATAGCTTAGAGGGTATTGAATTGCCTACAGAAAACCAAGAACATTATCATTTTTTGAAGAAAAAGGCTTCAAAGGGGTCACAAAGGTTTGGCCAGGTGGTTTTGCTGGTCTTTTGCTGGTAGTTTTTTTTTTCTTGAAACCACTATTGCAGTCTTGCAACCATGGCGTGTTGCATGTGTTGCATTACGTTTTGATATATATTTTTAAATGTACTTATAAAGTCGGAACAAACGATTGCTTGTTTAATGGCATACGCTATCAGAAATATTTCCTAAATAATTTAATTTGAATGAATGTTAGGTCTGTTAAGATAGTTTTTAATATTCGTTTTGACCTAATAAATTAAAGAATTGTATTTTAAAATTTTATTTCAATTTTTGTTTAGTAAGACCTAAGAAGGCTAAAGAACTCCCTAATGCCCAGTTGACACTACTCGACTTTCCCAGTTGCCCCGTCGATGTAAAGTTCACACCACACAACTGGGTCTCGGGAATCATTTAGTTCGGTGGGGCTTTCACACTACACGACTCGGCGACTAGAGGTTTCACACCACACGATCCATCACACACTGGAATCGCAGACGAGCTTCTCTGCTCTCATGAACCACATTTTTTAATGAAAACAAAGGCAAGAAGTGACCAGGGGTTTAATGACACCACATCCAAAATATGCATGTTAACAAGTACTGAGCATTCAAAATGAGTGCACTAATGTGCAGCGTAAAATCCAGGAGAACAATAAATGAATTTGACTGGCTTTGGCTACATGGCCTGTATGGATATTATAGATACTGTATATGTATATGTACGTAAAGTTCGGACATACTAAAACATGTGTGCCGGTTATTAGGTTATTAACTATTTCCACCTGTGTTTTGCCTCACATCGTAAATATGCTCTCATTGGTTGTTCGACTCCTCACTCACTGCCAGTCGGGCGACGCCTCTTTAAAGCTTAAGTCTGTACAAAGGGTCAGTCACTGTACAGCTCCCTGAAGCAGAAAGGGTTAAGGGTATTGCTCATGGATGCAACAGTGACTGCATGGTGATAGTGCAAAGCTCTACATACTACCCACTGCCCCTTATATTAATGAACCTATATTATATAGTGTCACCACTTCTAACTTTGTGACACCCTGTAAGCGTACTGTGCTTTTCAATTGAATGCTTATTCACTATTTTTTCCAGTGGTTTGGTTTTTATGTGTTGAAAACTTTACATGTTCTCAAAAACACTAAAGAAAAAAGAACACACCTCCTACATATCCACGTGTACACACACATGAACACAGAAAGGACTGAAATGCCTGTCAAATTCATTTTACAAGCACATGAATTCCCATTTTCAACCAAAGTGATGTGTGCAAAGCAGTAAAGCCTGCACTTGCGAATTTTCTGACCAATCACATTTGACAAGTCATTGTAGTGTGAAAGTGGTAAAGTTCTTTCACTGCTCTCCAGTCTCAGTCAGTCCAGATTGTACCACAGATGAAGAGAAGGGGAACTAGGGCAGAGAGAACTTCAACTATAGCAGTAATTGAAATACAGGGGCTACACTAAACCATGCTTGATTCTATGTTACTGTCAGTAGTGCGTTGCCTAAAAAACTATGCTTAACAAAAAAGAAGTGCAGCTTGATTAAAAAGCAACAAATTGTGTCTTGGCTTTTATCTTGGGAGATTTCTCCTGGTTCACAAACTTATGGTCATAGATGGTAAAGGATCTAAATTATTTAAAACCTTGCACTGAAATATATCATTTTAAAATGGATTGACAGTTCTCCTGCAAAGTTTGGCATGAAGTGCTTGAAGTGACTGAGCCATTGGCGGATTTTACTCTCATCTGTTTTTCAATGTTTCAAAATGTGTTACAGGCTTCAGTTTGAAATGTATTCATATTTACAAAATAAAATTCAAAAGGTCAGCCAAAACATTACAAGCAAATTCTTGATTTATTACAGTTGTTGAAATGAGATTTGTTCCAGTCTGAGATTTGTTAGAGATTTCAGAAGTATCAGTAAGTACAGTATGGTGTCCAAGAATCTAGATTGAGGTTGATCATTATTTTAGTCACAATGAACAGCTCACTTTCTTAACCGCTTATACAATGAAGGTCGTAGGTGGTGTGGCACAAGGCATACAGAAACACCCTTGATAGGGTGCCAGTCCATCGTTGGACCAACATACATACACACACATTTACCTAGAAAGCAATTAAGTGTCTTAAATTAACCTGACTACATGTTTTTGGACTGTGGGAGGAAACTGGAGCTCCTGGAGGAAACATGCAAGGTCCACACAGAAAGGACACAGGGCTAGTGCTAACCATCTAACAGCTATGCTGCAACAAACCGCTTATTTGTTAAATGGGTTTATGCTGTCAATATATTCATTGTCATTATTATTATCAGTCATACTAACTATGACTTTCCCTATCAGGTTTGTGTTGGATCTATAACTCAGGTGCAAGGCAAATCTGAGGCAAGAAATGTGGAGAACTCATCGAATGTCTTACAGACAGTGAATGGAAATGACAAGCAAATATAGGTTTATAATAATGATAATGATAATAATAATAATAATATTATTATTATTATTATTATTATTATTATTATTATTATGGTTATTGTTATTATTGTTATGGTTATTGTTATTGTTATTGTTATTGTTTTTGTTATTATTATTATTATTATTATTGTTATTATTGTTATGGTTATTGTTATTATTATTATTATTATTATTATAATTATTATTATTATTATTATTCACTCTTTTGAACATCCACTACACTGCTAAAATGCAATTTACTTAGACTTTGAAATAAATATACAGACATTATAGAAGCATCTGTTGAAGTACAGAAGGCCATTTTAAATAAATTGCACATACAGTATATCAAAGCTTAGTTTACTCTTTCATAATAGCATAAAGCAAATATGAAACTTTCATCCATCAAACTACAAGGGAACTCTGGCTACCAAGAAAGCAATGGCTGCCACTAAATGTTAATGAAATTAATGAGCTACAAAATGGCTTTTAGATTTTTATATAGAGTGGACACAAAAAGCCAGTAAATGACAAAAGCATATCCTTGAAGGCAAATAATTGAGAGCATCATCTTCTTGCTAAGAGTAACGACATGGGCTAGACATGAGGAGGACATACACACAGAGATATATAAACTGAATATTTAATAATAAAGTCAAAAACTGGGTAACACAAGACAAGACACAAAAACATGACATACGCTAAGCTAAATGCTAAATACTCATTCTAATTGCTAATAGCTAATCTACTCTAAGGGCGGCACAATGTCTTAGTGGGTAGCACTGTCGCCTCACAGCAAGAAGATCCTATGTTCGATCCCCGGGTGGGGCGATCTCGGTCCAATGCTACCAGGTTAATTGGAGACACTGAATCGTCCTGTAGGTTTACCCAGCCGTGGAACTACTAAATAGCTAAATGCTAACATGAAGCTAATTCAGTACAATATTAAATATGAATATGGAGGTTGGTAGATTATCTATTTGCACACAAATGGGTCAGTGGCTAAAATAGGTTTAATGATATCCTAGAAAGAGTCATGATTGGCATTAGCATTAGCATAAGACTGATTGGTAAAACTTTTCGCTAAAGGTTTTGCAGTGTGCATGACTTTCGGAAAGCAGTCAATACGATTCAACCATGGGTTTAGTAAAGGTGTCCACCGGGTCCTTTCAGACAGCATGTTTTGCTGAGGAGAACAGAAAAAAACTGTGCTCTGAACCTCCCGGTTCCAAATAACAAAGACCGAGCCTGCAGGATAAACTGAATAATGCATGAAATATACAATTTCCAAGCTCATAGGACTCTGAAACATAAAATCAAGCTATTGTGTGAGTTGACTTCTGTCTATTGAATGTGTACTACATTGAATGAAAAAAACAGTGTTGGTAGAAGACTTGAGCTCACATCATATAAAGATTTGTTTTTTCTACCACTTGTAAAGGTAGCAAAATAGAAAGAACTGGATTACTGTTATCTTCTTTTCATTTTTTGGACAAAGGGTTTTTTGAAACATGATGAGTTTGTTTGACATTGTATTACATAACCATGGACTTTAATACTCAAGATACTCCATCACTTTGTTGCTACAAAAGCCTTCATTAACCAGGACTTTATTTCTAGTGTCTGAGCATATTGGTGCCTATTCTTTCAACAGTGCATTTGTACGTGCCAACAGGTCATGACCGAATTGCCCTTGAGCAAGGTACCCAATCCCTAACTGCTGCCCGGGCGCCACATGTGCTCACTATTTTAATAACTACTATAAAATTGGTATCTCATTGCTGAGGTTGCAGATCATGATTTTCTGCTAGCACACCAGTGTTGAGAGTCTGAACTCCCCCGATCAAAGCCACCGATTGGCTGGGCCTCACCCTAGCAAGTAGGATGCTCAAACCAGCGCATGGTAGTGCTGACCGCAAGCCCAGAAAAATAGGAATGTTCGGGAAGGAAGGGCATCCAGTGTAAAAACAATTTCAAATAAATAATCTGAACCATGATCCGCAGAGGTGATCCCTAATGGGAGCAATCAGAAGGATTCAAGGGGTAAAATTCTGATAGGTAGACAAAGAGGATTTTTTATTTCCCTTTTCACATTTCTATAAAAAAAATGCAATGGGCAGGAATAAATAAATAAATTCAATAGAATTGTAATTGTTAAAATGTGTAAAAGAAAAACTGGAAATGCTCACTAATGTATTATGTATTCTTATTTAGGATTTTTTTAGTTACCCTCTCTGAATGTGTACAGAACCACGGTGGGTTTGTGCTAATTGAGAACATTAGAAACATTAGAATTAGAATTAGAACACATTGAGTGTGTTAAACATTGGTGTAAAATCTTTTATAAATGTTGAGTTGGTTGATATCTAATAAATACAAAGATCATACCATATATCTGACTATTTTCATACGTCCATACACGAAACAGTTAACTGACCATTGTTTACTGAGGATGGGGCATTGGTACCTTGAAGATGACAAGCTCCATTAGGATAGCAATCATGTTTTAGGTAATTAGTCAACATAAGTTTGTATTGATTTGTAGTGAGCCTTTTAGAAAAGTGGATGCAATCAATTCTAGCATCCGTCCTGGATTTGGATGCATCCCATATGGTACTGTAGGGAACCATACAATGGAAATGGGCCTTTGTTATACATGGCACATATCATAAAACATATCGTCAGTTTTGTTTTTTTTTGTGATTAAAGCACTAGCTTGTCTTTTACTACTTAACCCAACTTTTTTAAAAAACCTTTTTTTAAAATGGGCCTGCTCAGGATTTATATAATGATTATGCAGCACACCTGTCTGGAAGCATTTTCATTCAGGATTCCATTTATACATTTATTTTCTGTACTTGTTTTCCTCTTCTGTTTGTACATTGATGTGCCTGATAAAATCCCCAGTAAGTCTACATACACAGCAAGCCTAATTACCTGACAAATGAGCTTTCAATACCAAAATGAGTCACTTTGACCTCTGACATCAAATGAAGCAGCTTTTAGATTGTCTGAGTTTTTCCTGTCTGCTTGTTTTGTTTATGTATTTTGCAGATTGCTTCAGCCTTTTATCTTCATCATACCTGGCATTTGAAAATAGATTTTACATCTGCAAGTTTCAGTTTTTAATGTCATTTACATTTTAATTCCAGGCTGAGCTCATTTGGAAATTTTATTTTGTTAAGTGCTTTGGAGCAAATATAAAAACAAAACATTATTCAACAACAAATTCTCTTTCGACAAGTATTCCCATTTAGGATCCACTATAACACACCACCCCAGCAATCATGATTACAAGCTCTTGACAGATTGGGCTATGGATGTTTATTTTAACATGTTTTGCTAATAATAATTCCAATTCTGAAAAAAACTGTACATTGCACATTGTATTCTAAAACTTATATTTAAATTAAATCCAACATTTCATGCAAAGGTAGACATGCTTCTTTGTTCAAATTAAGTAGTATGTTACAACTCACAGTTGCTTCTTGAATCTCAATGTCAGTTACTTCTGGGAGTGGCTGAGAGTTTATAAGACGTAGAGTTTAAAGCTCCATTCTATGGTTGTTTGTAACTGAATATATTTGACGCTAATGTAAAATAACGGTTTGGTTTTGAAACCTATACACTGAAAATGAGTTTAACATTAAAACATTGGCATAAAGACATAAAAGCAATAAAAAACTACAATAAAATCTGCCCTTAACCATGTATTCTTTTTTGTTTCCTTTTAATCTCACCGATTAAATAATAAAGCAAAGGTAAGAGCAAGATTTATTGTATTTTATTTTACTTCTGAGTACTTTTCATTTGTATTTCATTGTTAATTTGAAATAAAATTAATATTTTAAAAAAATGCTGAACACATCAAATTTAAGAGTAACATCATCAGCGTGATAATTTATTTTGTCTCCAATGTCATTACAGTAATGTGGCTTACGGCCCTGTTTTCACAGCCTCTAGCTGTGTGATCTAATAGATAAGGGGGAGGATGGGAGGAAGCAACCAGCAAGGCTTGGTAAAAAGATACTTACGCCTGTATTCTGAGGACTTTGACGTTTTTTGAGAAAAAGAAATCCTTTTTCTCATTGAATGTTATGCTTTTTTGCTAAGTGATGACATTATGTTTCAGTTTATCTACTCGTATATTCAAAAAAAATATAAAGGGTAAATGTAATAAATGTAAGGGGTAGTACAGATAGTAGAGCGGGTGCTGCACACCATCATAGTGTCCGGGTTTGATTCTTGCTTTTGTCATATACAGTATTTGCCCCATGTGAATGGCATAACAAAAAAATTAAGGAAAAACAAAAACGAAGTGAAAATAAATGCACTACATTTCCCAAGACGTGTGTAAGTGAGTAGTTGTTCCAGTATTCCACCCTGGTATGTTCCTGAAGCTGGTGTTTCTGGTTGGCACTGGAGACCTCGCACCCCTGAAAACGATAAAGCAGCTAGTAAAAGTATGAGTAAATGAATACATTTTTCACAAGGCAAAAATGACAACAAAACAGTTCACACACTGTATTTATTTTACAGGCATGAATGGGCCACCCATTCATATATGATCCATATGGGAGAAAAGGAAGGAGAATGAGACCTGGCTCATAAGATTACTCCATTAGCCTCTGGTCATGTTACTTGGTGTCCATGGCAACTGACAGGCAGAGGATCTGCAACCCTTATTCTCAAATACCATTACATAAAGCAATACAGTACCATCTATGAACAGAAAATTTGGTACAGAAGGTTGGTCAGTGTTCTGCTGTACACTAAAGGTTTAAAGCAGGTTCTTCTGAATAGATATGTGAGTGCCATTAGCTGTCTGGCTTGCCATATTTTAACCATTATACATACAATGCATAGCCAAATGTAATTGAAGACAATAATCTTGTTAGATTTGACACTGATTTTCCCATTTTAAAAACAAATGGTTATGAAACAGAGTGATATCTATGTGATTTTTTAAGCAATAAGAGCAGCCACTCTTTTCAGAAGGCTTCTCACAATGCCTATTCAAAAAGCCTGAATTGTATGGCTGGACACTGATGTTGGTCAAGACAGTTTCAATTGATGTTCCAGTTTATCCCAAAGCTGTTAAGTCATGGCTTTGTGCAATTCATTCTGTCATGAGTTTCTGTCATAATGCACAGCAGCACAGTCATGCTGAACCAGAAAAAAATCTTGTTTTCTTCATAAATAATTGTATTAAGAACCTTACACAGGGATTTAAAAAGTATTTAACTACAGATGTTAAAAGAGTGCCAGTCTAATGTCGCCTAACCTTTGTGAAAAATATTATTATGTGAAAACTACCGTGGATGGTTCATGATCATGAAGTCAGAAATATCAACTAACTGTCTTAACAGTTATGACGTCTTAAAATGAAACAATATTTCATTCCGAAGGAGAATTATCATGCTTGTTCATGCATCACAAAATCAATAATTTGAATAATGTTTTTAACAAGAATAAAATACATGGCATCTGTCAAAGAAAAACATTGATTGTTCAAAGAAGATAAAAAGAGATCAGGAAGAGTGTATGTAGAAGCAATTTTAATGTTAATTTTACAGTTTCCAAAGATGTTGGTGTAGCAACTAATGTTTTTTAAATGCTTTCATTAGCTCTTTTGTGCCTTTGGAAAATCATTGTCTATTCACATCGCTGAAAGAAAAAAGTTAGATCAAACCACTCCAGCCTTTGCTTTTCACATGCATCCCTAAGTCTTGACCACTTTTAAAAGACACTGACAATAGCAAGAGCTGGAGATGCTAATCATCATGCTTGTTTAGTTTCCATGCTTCTAACATATCACATTTGAGGGTATAATGTTTACTTGCTGAGGAAGAGATAATGAGTGTTGTTCATTCAGCTGTCAGTGACCATAATGTTATGCTTGGTTGGTGTTTAAGTTGCAAGACAATGACGCCTGTGCCTAATGGTGTGGTCAGGTACCCTTGCAGGTCATCTAGCACGCAGACCAGACTGATGTAAACAGTTTCGAATGGTCTGACGTGAGACTTGGGTGCCTCTCACCTCCCTTAAATGTGTCTGGAGTAGAAGTGTGGCATTCATTATCCGGTTCCGCAGGGCACTGTTCTCAATAAAGTGGTGATCAGTATGGGATGTGGCCAAACAGCATCCACTTGCATTTTTGTGACTCTTCCAGTCTCTCTGTAAATATGTTGCAACCTGCTGATGACACTCTGAGAGACTCTAAGCTCAGTGGCCCCTTCCGTCTGAGAACATCCTGTTCGAAGCCTCGCAATGGCAAGTTACTGTTGATCAATTGTTGGGTGTCGTCTTAGTCTCATGATGTCAAAATATTAACGGCATGATGAGGTGGAATGATTAAATACCAATTCTAATTGAACCAGGAAATGTAAAAGATTCATGGATCAAACACTTGTAATGAAATCAGTAAGCTCCTTGTTATAGAACATCATGTGCAAAAAAGTACAAAGGGAGTAAACGCTTAACAGAGATTTAAAATTACAATCTCTGTTTATTGGAATAAAACTCATTATTCTAGACATTGGATCATTCTAGACACTTAATCACTGTTTTTACGTTGTAAGCAACTGAGAACATGAGTTAATGAAGCCAGAAACTCCCTATCCTATCATATAAAGAAGCATAGTGTCACAGCAGGTATTGCAGATGTCATTCAACATTAAGGTCCTGGGGCTATATAACTCACCAGTGGTTACAATATTTTAGGCATTATTCCTGTGTTCCTATGTTATTCCAGATTCTTTAGATCATTGGTGCCCTTCCAGTTCTGAAATGCATATGCAATGAGGATTTCCTAGGTGTAAATAAGTGATTGTGTCCTTGTGGTGCCCTGAAATTATTTGACTCATGTCTATGTGTTTCAGTGTGGCACTAGACCCCCTAATAAGTATACAACAGTTAAAAGATGAATGATTGTGATTACATGTGTTTAACATGACCATGAATTAGTTCATCTGTTTAATTAGCTACATAAAAGACCTACAATTTAACTAACTTTATAAGACTGTACTATCAGTATTCATTTTTAAATTATCAAATAACTGATGGAATCTCTTAATTATAAGGATCCATGTGAATACATTCATTTATGTGTAGCCCCATTTAATCTCATAGCCTACAAAGAGCCTGATTTAAAATTTGCAATTAACATGCAAATGGTTTTGTTTTATCTCAACCACGTTTTCCTCACTAGATTAGTTGTAATTGTGATATTGTCCGATAGCTGCTTGTGCATTTTTGAGGTGGTCTTTCATTTAGATTTTTAACCAGGATTTGAATTAATTTAGGGTTTATAAGATCAAGCACTATTATTGAGCCACCAGCATTCCAAATCATTTGAAGCACTTGTGTGTTAAATCAATTTAATAAAAGAACAAAGTGATGCCATATATTTTATAGAGCCATATTAATGCTTTACACTGCCATATATTAGAAAAAAATGGTTAATCCAGTGTAGGTTTTCATTGCAGCAGTACAGTTTGAGCTCAGATGGAGCAGCAGGATTTTCCACCAGCTGCAAAACTCAGCATTGACTGGTCAGCTCGGTGTCACTCTAGCAATTAGGATGCACAAACCAGAGCCTTGTAGTGCCAGTTACAAGACCAGATAAATAAGGTTGTGTCAGGAACTGCATCCAGCATAAATTGGTAAATTGGTATGTATTGGAGTTGTAATTGGGGCTGTGTGCAAGCCAGAGACTCCATACAAGACATGCAAAATCAATAAAGCGGGAGCATCTGAAAGGATTCACATAAAAATTGACAGGACCTTATGCTTGCGACCTCAGAGTTGTGTGCAGCTGTTTGTCATGAAAGCTCAGTTCCAACCTGCTGACAGTCCTTGTAATGATGTTGCCTTTAGAGGAGGTTTGGTATCCAACGAGCATATTAATGCTATGTTATTCTGTGTGATTTTCTGCCACACTACTGTACTTATAAGTGAGCTGTTCAAGTTCCTAGACTTTGCTACTGTTCAGTCGGCTAACTAGTGGGGAGCATAAATTTAACTGGCTGATTGGTTGTAAAAGCAACATCCTGATGGTTTGTTTATAAGGATTTTTAACGTCATGTTTTACACTTTGGTTACATTCATGACAGGAACATCGTAGTTAAGTTTTATTAGAACATACGTTCATATCAAACTCAGCCAATTTTGTATCTCCAAATTAACCTCACATGTATGTGTTTGGACTGTAGAAGAAACCCAGAGCAACCGGAGTAAACCCACACAGACACGGGAAGAACATGCAAACTCTTACTGAAGAGACCCAGACCACCCCTCTTTGGGATCAAACCCAGGACCTTCTTGCTGTGAGTCGACACTGCTCCCCGCATTGCCACTGTGCCGCCCAATCTTCAGGATGATATATGGCTAGCAGTAATCTATAGATATTGCTTGGCTGTATGCTTGATTTCATGTATCAGTTTGCATCTGGACTGGCTGAAACAACGGAACACACAGGGTGTGTGCACAGTCTTTGAGTTGTCATGAAATGTTAGGTCTCAGCAGGAGACTGACAGAATAAAAGCTGTTTGCTGAAAGGTGTTGCCTGAAGGGAGGTGTTGCAGGTAGCTCCCCCTGACTTTTTTTCTAGACTGTAAAAAATGTGTCAACTTGTGGTGTTTTATCATTGACATCTTGTTCATATGAGAAGCATCAGTGGGCATGTTATCCAGTTGAGAAAGATATCATATGAATAAGAAGGTGAAAAAATACTTATAAAATATGTTTTTTAATTCATAAACCATTTTTTGTAAATGTGGAGATCAAAATATGAGCAATAATTGAAATAAACTACATCTCAGGCCTCTTCATCACCAAAGGGATTGTTACATAAAAGTAGGTCACTAATGTGAAAAAAAAATAATCATGTAAGTCTTTAAACATGTGAAAACAAAAAGTGAATGTCTAGGAAAATCAAAATACTACTAAATGACCATAAGCATTAATAACTATACAAAACACTATTAAAATACCATAATTTTATATGGATGTTTTTGACTCAGGAATACACTGACACATTGTAATGAATGTACATGGTTTATAGCTGCAAAATTACTATACAGTACAATAAATGCCATGTGTCTAAAACACAACAGAACAAGTCCTTATTTCCAGATAAAGAAACTTGTGGTAAATCTCTCCGGGAATGTCTTACATTTTTTTCCAATGATTTAGCAGCGACCCATCCAAAAAAAAGTTACATAATATGTAAAGCACTGCCTTCTCTCCACAACTAGTCAGTGATTCTAAAAATAAACCGTTTTCATCACTAGTGATGAGAAGTTTGTTCAAATATAAAGAAAGGGGTTTATTGCAAAAATTTTAAACTATCCAGTGTGACAAAAATGCATAGAGGCAGAAAGCAAGTAATTACTTTTTTACAACTGTGTGTAATTTAAACTGGTGAACAATGTTGGAGTACATGACCAGACAGCACTAGCCAGGTCCAACATAAAGAGACTGCACAAGTTGGATTCTCATGGAAGGTGTGTAAGTAGAAAGCCTTTGCTGTAAAAAAAAACCCATCAGACTAGTTTTCCAAAGAACAATTTGGAACAATGTGTTATGGACAGATCTATACAAAGTTGAATTATTTGGGCACAGTACCAGAAGATATTTGAGTATTTGAGCAGAAGAACATCATAACAACTGTGAAGCACCGAGGTGGAAATATCATGGTTTGGGGTTGCGTTGCAGCAACAGGGCCTGGCAAGCTCTCTGTTATAAAGTAGAATCCACAAAGAATTCTTCCCTGAATTTAGGGTGCTTGAGGAAAATGTAAGACCAATTGTCTAAAAACTAAAGCTGAAGCATTGGTGACCCATACAACATGACAACAACCCCCCCCCCCCCAAAAAAAAAAATCCAGTAAATCCATCAAGAAATGTCTCACAATTAAGAAATGGAGAGTTCTGAAATGGCCAAGTCAAAGCCTGCATAATCTTTTTGAGATGCTGAATGCTGATTTGGGCTCCAACCCCTTTTTCAGTTTTAATGTATAATGATATATGTTCCATCTCTCAAAATGAAGTTCAAACGAAGCTCAAATCTCCATATGTTTAAATATGTTCAAAATGGGGTCCTAATGGGGTCCTAATGGGGTGTCCAAACTTTTTCACAAGACTGTATAAAGACAAGTTTAGAACAGGCACAGTAAGACTGACACACACACACACACACACACACACACACACACACACACAAACACTTAACATTATGGGATGTTCCCGCCAAACAGATAAATGGAGCTCGTTGTTAGCCAATCCTAAAAGCGGTTCATGCAATTGACCAATCAGAATACGGGCTACATTAGGGACCGCCCGACCAATTTAAAGATGGTTTGTAGTTCAAAGAAGAGTCAACATGGCGTCTATTGAAAGTTTTAAAGTCCCAATAAACAATTTGGTTAAAAGACATTTCGAATATATTTGCGCAACTTTGATTTTGTG
>JAYDZG010000009.1:7988783-8000661 GCA_034509265.1 Microcambeva bendego | reverse complement strand
ATTTATCTCGCAGATTGGTGACAATGGTTTGTGAAAATAAATGATTCAAGAATAACCAAGCAGCGTGCATTCTGAAAGTCATTTAACACTCGTTGTACTTGGTGGATATTTGCATACATAGATGAGAGAAACGTACTTCAAGCAGTAGCGTTCAGTCAGGCCCTTCTAACCATTCAGAGAAGGGGTAACAAAATTGTGGATAAATACATAAATATTTGTGTAATAAATGAGATCCAAAATATCTGCCAACTTCAAACCGCTTATTTTATTGTCTTTGTTACTTTATTTGTATGATCGTGGTCATTGAACGATCATTGAAACAGACCAGGTTCGCTCCTGTAGTACGTGCTTATGTTCCTGTTCTGATATTTCAAAGGGTTTGGGGTTTTATGTTATTTCCACTATTGAGTGGCATGGGGGCTAAGTGGGTAGCTCGGTCACTTCACACCAAGGAGGTCCTGGGTTCTACCCTCTGTGTATGTGGGTCCCCTCTGGGAGCACCAGTTTTCTCTCTGTCAAAAACAGCTGTGACTTACACCCAGCAAAAAGCTGGGATAGGCTCGCTTTTTGTCCAATTGAATACATTATTTATTAAAGTTATTTATTTTAAGTCTTTTTGTTTTACGCTGCTATTGTAAGGGCTTTGTTAAGGGCCTAACTAGGACCTTTGAATATTTGTCTGACTCGCAGCTAACACTTGCAATAATGCAGTGAGAAAAAGCCCAAGCCATGGTGGCCTCAGTGAGAACTCCCTCTACCCATCAGTGAACTGACATCCCCTCCCACTGTGTTCTTATTATGGAGGGGCAGGATGTCTTCAAAGTAGAAATATGGCACGTCACGTGGTTGACATGGTCCGCAAATTAAATATTAACATACCGTGTGGTATTGTCATACTGCCCCACCCTACACCTAGCTTTATCCAGTAAGTAGAGTTTTGGAGTACAGCGACAACCTACAGTTAATCAGGACTTTAAAAGCTTGTGATTGTGTGAGCCTCAGATTTGTAGCCTTTGATTAAATATGAACTCATGAGATGGAAGAACTACTGGCCATCTTCTAGTTTGAAGACCTTATTTGAATGATTATTGGACTTTGTTAAATATCAAGGTTTTTTTTCTTTTAATACAGGCTCATTTTCCTCTCTAATTACAGACTCCAATCAATCATTGATGATCGCCTATTTTATAACTTTCTTTTCTGATAACCCATTTGTATATGTAGTTACTAAAGTGCATCAAAGAGCTTAAAAAGAAATTAACATGTTATGCTCGTTATCTTTCTCCAGCACACAGGCAGCATTTTTGTTAAAGAATCAATCATAAATAATGCAAATATTAACTGTAGATTCTGCTGAATGTGTTTCCTTAAGTTAATGATTGGTCACCTTCAATACTTGAATCAATTTAGGAGTTGATTCCTTTGAAGCATGATTTTAATCAGTATTTATGTTTGATGACACATTGGGCTGAATTCAGAATGGTTTGGCTCCACCTCCAGAAATTCAAGAGCATTCAGTATTTAGAAAATGAAAAATGTCATGTTTTATTTTTAAGAGAAATAGAGAACTTCGGTCTTCAATTAGATTTTGTTTTAAAAAATCAGGAAAAATATTGAATCATAGTACCAACAAAGTTCATTGTGTTAATACACTGACTTCTTTCTAGCTCCTGCTTTTCATGTACGCAAACCAAATTCACCTCATCTAACAGAGCCAATCCTGACACAACTCTTTCAAAATATAAAAGGTTAAAGAGAAAAGATGTGTTTGCCGTTAGTAAATATTCTCTTTAAACCAGGCTCTATATAAAATTAGCAGTTTGTTTTAAGAAATTTTATCTTGTATGTATTTATTTTTGCTCTTTAATCAAGCAGTTGGAAACAGTAAGAAATCCTTTAGCTTTAATAATCACTGGACTAATCAATAGAATACTCGATTTCAAAAATAATTGATGGATGAAGGCCTCATTACATGACCTACTTGATACACCATCACTTAGTGTAGCTTGATTGGTAATGATGAGTGTTATATATTATACATCTCCGGGCAAAAAGTTAACGGCCTCAAACGCTTTCTGCACATTCATTAGGTTCAAACTTCCTTAAACGCTGCTCATCGTTTAACACACAAGCTGCTGAGATTTTCAGCACTTTACTGATATCGGTGCTGTCAGATTTGTTCTGGTTTACTCGAGCATTGTGGGAGGCTTCAATTATTCAGTTGAAGCTGACAGACTGAGCCATAAAGCAATCAACTATAAGTAGACACCTGCTCTCGTACTGTGTGTGTATTATTGATACACCATATAAAATAACCAGATTGTGAGTTTCATTGTATATTCCTGATCTGGCATTTGGTCATGGCTTAATTATGACGGGCTGGATTGGGAATCACTTCAGTAGGATTGGTGGAGGAGTAGATATAAAGTAGGCATCCATCATAAGCATTAAAGCGTAATGCATATGCATTGTTTGAATATCTTACTGCCCGGTGTAGAGAAACAGCATGTGACTTGTTGGTGTATTTTAATGTGGCCCTTCTTAACCAAGGCTGATCAATGCGAATATCAACGGACTTGTACATTCAGCTAAACTGTCAACACTAGAGAAGTAAATCCACTGCAGATTAACAGGAACAGACTATTCAGAAGTAAAGTAATTAAATTTAAACATGCAGGGCCTCATTCATGAAGCGTGAGCAGAACGAATGTGTGTAAATCCTTCGTAAAACACTTTCCCCGTTAATTCAGTTTTCGTAATCTGTTTTCGTAGGTAAGAACAAGATGGACAACCTGCTCTTGGCCATGCGTAAAGTGTGCAAGTCCGAACAACCATTGTCATCGACAGAACTGTGATTCTAGTCTTAACCAAATACTTTAGTAAACAATGCATTACACAATAAAATCTAATTAAATTACTCTCGGTTTCCTACTTCAACTGATCATTCAAAGAAACTTCCTACAGTCTGAATCAAGCAATTGTTTCATAAATTAATTATTAAATGAACACCTGTGGCTAATTAATTAATTTATTGTTGATCATTTCACTGTAAAAGAGAGGCCATAACGGTCGATTGAGGAAATGGCTGATCTTGCACTGCTGCTGGATTTAGCAGAAAGAGTTCTACATGGAGTAGAACACGGTTCTATAGAGATCGTTACAGATCGCTCAGTGATCACTGGCTGGGTCGTCGTTCTACCGAGACAGACTTGCATTTCTACAACATTGTAGAGCTTTTAAAAGGGAGTCGAACAGAGGGCACGTCATTTTGGGCCAGAAACCCCACTGTGAACATAACGTTTTCTTGAAATTTTATTTAAATCGACACTTTTTTTCTTCTTCTTAAGATTATTCTTGAAATGTTGGGAGATATCTGCTCTTGATTCTGTCTGTGGGCTCCCTTATACTGTGGTCATTCATGGCTGTGGAATACGATAATTATATGCTAATTGTAAATCAACATGCAGGAGCGATTGGTGTTCAAAAACAGGAGATTCATTAGTAGAACACACACAAGTTAGCGAAGTGTTCCTTAATCTGGTGGAAGGTCTTCAGAACGGTCCATTTTACTCATTTATGAAGTTTGTCTCATGAATGAGGCCCACACTGTGTATATAGATGATATTGTTATCGATTTAATTGTTGCAATGATTTAGTTGAGTCAAAAATTGCTGACATTGAATTCCATTGTTGGTGGGTCATTTTTGAAATGTTTTTTGGATGAATATCACTTTTGCACTCTGGCAACCCCGGGAAGACCGAAACTTTTGAAGTATGAGAGCATTTCAGCTAAAATGGATGAACGAAACTCGTAATGCTTCACTCACACTACACCATCCAGGCCCTGATTTTCACTCTGCTCTGCACTGGATTTGGTGGCTCAGCTACTTATATATTTAATCATTATCTTAATTTGAAAAAGACTTTTTGTATTATTAAATAGATTTTTAATAAATGGAAGTTTTTCGGTTTATTGCGATATGCATGTTAATGGTTCAAATCCATTTAAGTAATCCAGCTTAAGTTTCATGGCTCATTATTTTAATTTATTATTGGAACTTGAATAACATTATAATAAAGTTTTGTGATCTGGCAGAGATGCATGGTGGGAAATAATCGTGATTTGTTAACTAATTAAATAGTCAGTAGTTGAAGCCTTATTGAACTGTCAATATTCATAATATAAACTACATGGATTCAGGACCACTTAATATTCCTACAAATAAAATATAAAAACCTATTGTTCACTAGTGTATGTGTTTCACTGCACAGGTTGGGTTAAAATGTGGAGGACCTTTCACTGCACAGTCAAGAGTCTAAATTCTTAAATGTGTGGTGATCTCTTCTCAAAGTACACATTATTAATTTCATTTAGTCTTTTTCTACTTTTCTCTTTCTACTATATTGACCCACTCAAACATTAAAGAAGTAAAGAGTGCTCAATCCAGGGAAACCAGAGTACCCCACCCAAGAAGACAGTCAGATGGGGGTAGACTGTGTTAATGTGCAGCACCATATTGTCCAATTAACCAGCCACTATTTACTACACTCATTTTCTCTCCCAGTACAAAACTGATGGGTTGTTGAGCTCCGTAGCAACAAGATTGTACCATGATAATTAGGAGCCATGCTCTGTGACAGCAGTGTAGTTTTAGGGGTGGAAACAGGATTTCTTGTTACCATAGTGACAATGTTGGCATGAGAGTGGTGAATATTTTACACATATGCTTGAGATGTATATTTCTCCACTGAACATACCTCAGTTAATTGGCTCCCATTCAGTGTGGAGTTTGGTGTTAATTCAGTTGCATCACTAACTAAACCTCGGCAGAATTCATAGTAGCAAATCCACCAGTTGCATGTTTGTAGAAGGGTGGGGACATGGATAAAGCTTAGGCAGACATACATTTCAACAATAAGTAATATATATATATATATATATTTGGCCCAGATTGCTTGTTTTTGCACAATTCAAAACTAATTTGCATATAGGACAAAGAACCTGAGTAAATACAAGCAGTTTAAATAATGAATTTATTCATTTAGGTGAAATAAGCTATCCCAAACAACCCAGCCTTATGTGAAGAATGTTAACTGGGCTTGAACCCAGCTTTCCCAGAATTGTGGTTAATTACCAGCCACACCCGGACCTGATTACCACCAGACCGGTAGAATTAAGAAATCACTTTAGAATAGCAATCACAATACAACCTGTCTGACATGAAGTAGGCTAAAAGATCTTAAAAAGCAAGACATGCCCCCATCTAGAAAAAAAATCAAGAACAGATGAGAAACAAAAATGCATTTCAAATAATTTTACAATATATTTACATCTAGTTGTTGATTTGCTTCATAATTAACCTAAGTCACTCAGACAAAAACTCTAAGTATTTAAGAAAATAAAAGTCCGAAGGGAATGCCGTTTTAAAAGATTTGGGTAGGTTACCATGGCAACCGTGCATCCAAAGGGGTTTGTAAAAGGTCCGTTGATGGTGATTAGAGTTTGTGCTCAGACACTCCGATAGATTTGTTTACACACTCACTCTTCCTCGATTTATCAAGTGTTCTTATTTAATCTTTAATTTATAGGCAATACTGATTGTGCCACATAAAGAATTTGTTGCCGATATTGCGTCTGGGGCACCTGATTAAAACCTTTTTCAAGCACTACAAAGCAGCCTTGCATTTACCAATGGGTTTGGAGCAATGGCAAATAATTCATTTAACGGTTGGAAGGGAAACAATGAATAGTGTAATTTCTCCTGAGTGCTGTAGTCCGCTTTAGAAAATAATTTTTGTAACCATGCTGGTGGAATCTGCCCCCCCCCCCTTAAAGGATCAACTCCTTTGGCTTGCAGCAATCTAGGCTAGATGAGCACAGTGCAAATGTTCTGTGGTCAGATGAATTAGCATCCCCTCCCCACGCCGTTCAAATATCTAAAAGCCAGCATCTGTCGATACGTGGTTTTGTATCGGTAGCCTTGAGAGGTCACTTACTACTTTACTTCTCTCATTGTAGCTTTTATGTTAAATGGTTGTAAGAATTTAGAGCAACATCTGCTCCCTTCAAGGCAACAGATTTTGTTTTTCAGGGACATGCATGCATTCTTCAACAAGACGATGCAAAACCACATTCTGCACATAAGACAAGGCTGTGGAAGTCCTGATGTGTCCCCTAAATGCAGAGGTGGAAAGGACAAAAAATATTGTACTAAAGTTGCATGTACTTTTACTTTGAGCTTCTTTTTACTTGAATACATTGTTAGACTAATAACTTTACATTTTAAATGGGGAATTATTAAATGTGAGTACTCAAGTAAACATTACTTGCTTTTTTAACAGACACTGCGTCTTTCCTGTGTAAAGCAAACGTGACAAGTGGATCTAAACATGTTGATACAACATTTAGGGATGTTATGTGCCATATTGTACAGACTCCACTCAAACATTCTTAAACTGTAAAACGCAGTGATTCCCAACAGGTGGCTTGTTTTTAATTTTTAATAGTAGTCTTAATAATTGATTATGATTATCTGATTAGTCGCAGCCGACTCTTGGTCACTTGATGGATCATCGATCCATGAAGTATTTCGGCAATGATAGTGGAGTAGTTTGCCATTGCCTTCTCCACCCCTCCCCATTTTATCCGGGCTTGGGACCGGCGTGCAGCTGTTTACAGTTACACGGCTGGGTAAACCTTCAGGACGATTCAGTGTCTCCAATTAACCTGTTAACATGTCTTTGGAGTGTAGGTGGAAACTGGAGTACCCGGAGGAAACCCACACGGAAAACTTTGTGGAAACTCCAAACAGAAAGGACCAAGATTGCTTCACCCGGGGATCGAACCCAGGACCTTCTTGCTGTGAGGCGACAGTGCTACCCACTAAGCCACCGGACTGCATCTGAAATCGACCTCAAAATGTAGTATGTACTGTTTAAGAAACTAGTGTAAGCATGGAATGTAGGAATAAATGGATATATTAACAAGGAAAATAAAGGTGACCAGACAAAGCATCTGAAATGTCTTTATTTGGGTTTTTACTGCCCCCCTCAATTGCTGACTTGCCTCACTTAGATCCCCTAATCTAATCATTACACCTAGTTGTCATTCAGAACTTTTTACCAAACTTAAGTTGATCAAGCCTGGGAATCGAGCCTGTGACCAACCAAGCTTCTCTTTCATCCAAGCATTTTTTTAATCTATTAAACTATTTTGGTTGCTGGGCGATTTTCTGCTTTGTCGAAAATGCTAGATTGTTAAACAACTAAAATATAACCACAATGAAATAGCTCCATCTGCTGGTCAGTAAACCAAAACGCATCTTAGTTTAATAATGAAAATATATTAGACACTCTCGTCAAACACACACACACACACACACACACACACACACACACACACACACACACACCTATATGAACAATGCATTACTCAAATAACAGAACGTCAAAGACTTTCCATACCAACCTCTAATGGTGGACATTTTTAATCAAACCAAAACACTAGACAAAGACTGGTTTATGTAAGTTTCATTTAATTGTTTTTTTTCTTTTTTAAATCCAAGGTCTTGGCATGAGAATGACCTCTGTGTACACATGGTGATAAATACTTTCAGAATACCCCGAACTAGAACATCACCCCTCACCAAACATTTAATATTTAGTTATTTGGTCAGAACTTGAAGGGGAAAGGTGGCTGTAGAAATGTGACCAAGCTGAACCGATTCTGAACATGTACAGGGAAAGTAAAGAATACAACCACAGCCATGTTGTATCGTCCCAGACCATGTGATGTGTGCTTTATGAGGAGCATTGTTTATTTCTTTCTTCCGTAAGTCTTTGTCCGTTGGACCACTGTGTAGCCCAGTGGTCGGCAAACATTTTTATACTCTGATTTTAAAGGAAATAAATCCAATATGAAGTACTTTGGAATACATCAGGCGTATGTGACTTAAACCAATTATTCTAAAGACCGACTGCATTGTCAATGCAGTCTTTTTCAAATGGCCAGATCTCTCTGTGAGTGATGTCCTAAACATAAAAAGGGAGTGTGCATTGTCTTTGATAACATTAATAAACGTCAAGTCTTGTTAGCTTTGCATAGTCTGCATTGCAGAAATGTTCAGATCATTTTCTTTAACCCCTTATCCTAATTGGGGTCAGGGAGGGGTGCTAGGCACATGGTAACACCAATCACATGTACCTTCAGGACAGTTCATTGTCTCCCATCAGTCTTGGGACTGTGGGAGGAACCCACACGGACACGGGGAGAACATGCAAACTCCACACAGAAAGGACCGAGATCGCCCCACCTGGGGATTGAACCCAGGACTTTCTCTCTGTGAGGTGACAGTGCTACCCACTAAGTCAAATTCAACCAGCTGTGTTGGCGTAATGGTGGTTTTAACTGCTTAATTAACTCTTTCTAAACAATTGTTTGCTTATTCATCTGAAATATTTCTTTAACCTGGAAATAATTCAGTGCTTTGTTCTTTTTTGTCATTATTGTGGAGACCCAAGGCAGCACAGTATACCTTGCAGCATTTCAATGGGGCTGTAAAGTGGGTTTTGTGGGTAAAATAGTTTTGTTCTTCAGTAGTTGTTCACCAAATGCTGAAGCACATCATGCATTTTGTGTTCATGTTGATAAATTTGTTGGTTAAAGTTCCTGTTCTCGTTTAGCATGGTCTGGCCACCCGGTTCTGTTCGAGGGATCCGCCCACATTTGACATAGACATTCTGGTCTCTCTAATGCTTTTGTTACTAGAGCGGCCTCCACTAAATAAAATGTGTGCTCCATTCTTGAATTATGTTTCACCACATTCTCTGCTGAAGTTTGGTACAATCAGAATTGGAAATATCTTTAAATGGAATAATTTTGAGAGGATTTGGGGAATCTGGTGTTAATTGTATCGAGCATGCAACAGAAAATGAGAATTTCACTCATCGTTGTAGTTTTACAAAATGTCCTTTTCAGAACTTGGTGAAGAATCATTTTATTGACCGAAATGAGCCTTTTATTTACAGCATTATGTTGCCAAATCCTTTAGCTCTCGCCCACCATGGCTCCGCTTGGCTTGTAACTTGTCGCTGCATTGGTCGGGCTGTCATAGTACAGATTATGTAGGAAAGAACATTGAACCACCAAAAACTAATTGTTACTTTGAAATTAAATACATTTACATTTTCAGCAGACTCCTTTATCCAAAGCGACTTACAGTATACAGTCTGAGCAATCAGGGCTAAGGGCCTTGCTCAAGGGCCCAACAGTGGCAACCTAGCAGTGGTGACATTCGTCTTACTAGTCCTGTACCCTAACCACTAGGCCTCGACTTCAACTTGTTAAGCCAGCAGTAAAGCATTGAGCATCAAACTTAAATTAAGTAGACACTTGGTCACAATCACTTTTATTGTAAATGTAAAATATTCCAAAATATTATATTTTAAAGTCCGGACGTAATATGGCAATATAACACCTACAAAACATTTACACAACACTTTGGTAAGAATTTTGTATAACACTCATAAACGGGCTGGATGGAAAGAAATTAAATCTACACACAAAAGCAGAAGATGTGAAATATAGTGTCTGGTATGGTATTTCAAACATTAAGATCATGAAGATAAACTTAAAAATACATAAAACGACTAATCGAACAGTCCATTCAGTAATAAAGGCCAAAACTCCCACTGAAGCAAACACTGGAGGAACTTTATTCCATCTCCTCTATGGAAGGTTAAATCTTACCTTTAACTAAGCAGCTTGGCATTCTAATTTTAAACCGGTCCTACATCATTACATGGAGTCTTGTCAAGATAAGTAATAATACAACATAAAGCAATGTAGTGACACAAGGGTAGAATCTAATTATCCAATAAAGTCTTGAATGACTTAATGGTATTTTTTTTAAATCACAAATGCAGCTAAGTACAAAGAACAAAGTACTCCTGGACTGTATGGATAAAGTACAAATTGAGAACAAATGATTTCTTCATTGATGTATTTCTGCTTTTAATTAAACTGAAGACACTAAAAGAATTGAGCTTAACTGGCGTATGTTAATAAATGGATTAAATGTCAAATTTGTCCACCTAATGGCTAAAAGAGCAATAGCAGCATAATCGTGGCTATAATGCTGCTAATGTCTAATTTAAGTTTTTCCTTTTTGTAGCTACAGGTACACACACTGGTAAAAGATTTCACGGCACTCGTTCCATAATGTTAATGGACTTGTGCTTGGATTGTTAATTCTAGTGAACATTCAAAGTTTATTGTAGATTTTCCTTACAGAGATGATTTCTGAATCTTTCTTGTTTAGTGTGTTTTATTTCATTTATTTATTTTCATCAGGACTTTTAGAAGTCTTTTACGAATGGAAAAAAAATAATCCGAGCCTTAATATATGTTACATACACACAGTGAATGTCATTTAAAACACACAACTATTAAATGTGTAAATAAATTCTAGTTTGACTCCATATGGCTCAAATATATCTTTGTATAAGGGTCTGTGTTATATCCACACCATTTACAAATAGCAAATTCAAAAGGATGGCTCATCTTTTAGGCCTCAGTGACTTTCAGGAATCAGCTTTTTTGTACCTTTCTGCTTTATTAGTGCTGTTACAGTGGAAGTAAAAATTTCATCTGGATGTCAGTAAAGTATAAAAATGGCATTTGTGAGAAACTACGGACTAAAACGAACAATGTCTTTTGCCTTGTAAGGATTCTTTTCTATGATCAATTCATTTAAAAAAATGGTTTCAAAAGTGCATAACATTTTACAGGAAGTTTGGTCCTCAGTTACCAACTTACTAGAGAAAAAAAGATTGCATGATTTTGTGTACACCTGTGATTTTAGCAAAATAATAATGTCTCACAGACTAAACATTCATGTAAATAATAAATGTCCCATAGATCTTGAACACCCCTTTATTTGTGTTAATTTCTAAATCTGACATAAATGGAACGTGAGATGTAAAAACAAAGAACTTTAAGATATAAACATTCTACAAACTGAATTTAGCATTAACAGCATTTGTAAAATCCCTCTGTCCTTTTATTTATGAAAAACGCCATCAGAACACACAACAGTTACATGATTTCCAACACTATGCCGTGTCGACCATTACAATAGTGCATTTCTCCACTTTGCTCCGGGGACTCCTGCGCCCTTTTTAAATCGAGTCCTTTCCCATAATGCCCGGCAGCTTTAGCAGCCGTGGACGTTACAGGCACGGATCTCCTTTCTGTCCCTGCAGCTAGAAAGCTGTGTGTTCTTAAATCTCTTCTTGGCAGTCATTAGCCTCTCCTGAATGCCTCCACCACACAGCTTGGAACAATCTGTCCATGCAGACCAGGGCTTCATTTTACATCCTGGAGGAAGAGGATTAAAAAAGTTGGTTACTTGGCTGTTAAAAATACCTAAAAGCGGTTTAGAGAGAAATTATATATTAATTTAATTGTTAAATTAATTTTTTTTTCTTCATTGCAACCAGCACATGCTTTTTGGATCACACACACACACACACACACACACCCCTAACAGAAACGATCCTGACAAACTTTTTTTTTATTGCAGTTTGTTTTAAGAGATGTTTTATGTCATGTATTTATTTTTGCACTTTATTAAAGTGAAATAAATTCTCATCTGACTACTCGATTGATGCTGGTGCCTATAAGGCAAAGGTAACTCCCTGGATGGGGCGCCAGTTCATCGCAGGTACCTACAGGACAATTTAGTGTCTTCAGTTAACCTGGTAGCATGTCTTTGGACTGTGGGAGGAAACCTGAGTACTCGGAGGAAACCCACGTGGACACGGGGAGAACATGCAAACTCTGCACAGAAAGGACTTAGATCGCCCCACCCGGGGATCG
>JAYDZG010000009.1:7942949-7953980 GCA_034509265.1 Microcambeva bendego | reverse complement strand
ATCAGAAGATACTCGATTTGCTGTGTCTGACATAAAAAGGGGCATCGAGCCAGCCCCAGTGTATATTGATTATAATTGCAGCAATATTTTTACCTCAAAGATCACCTGACTTTGCAGAGAAAACCTTTCAGCTATTTACCATGGGGCTCAGTTAGTGCTAGACCTTACTTTTGAGGTTGAAAATTGGCTGTGCTGCCATCCTGGTGCTCAAGACAATTGAAGTGTCTGCAGCAATCAAATCCTCATCCCACCAATCTTTCTTCATAGACATTGCTTCAAAAGTAAAGTCTCACAAGCCTTATGCCAGCTTTTCCTTACTGCTGATTTCTCCATCATCTTCCCTTACTGCCAATAACAACCATAGTAATTCAGAAAAGATTCACAAAATCACCCAAACTTTTTCTTCAGCGAGCAACATAGTGGTCATAAGTTGGTTTTATCCCTGTAGCGTTTAAGTGTCCAGGTTGCCCCCTATAAGGAAACCCATATTGTACAGCTAAATACTCATGTTACTCCTTTCTGTCCACTATTTTTGACTGGGTAGTCTACGATCAAGCTTTTCTACTCAGGATGACCTCCAAGATCACTTAGTATGGCTTGAATTCAGGTCATTTCACAGAAGTACTGTACCACACCCACATGTCATTTCGATGTATGGATGGCACACAGTATATGTCATTTCAAAGTCAGACAAATGAAACTCCCTTTCAGTAGGTCTTTGTGTCCACCATCAGACCTCAGACCAGATTAAATGCAGATGCGTGGTTGCTGTTCAATCAACCCAAGTGCTGCTAAATCACCCAGCTGCTTTCTGGGCCTCAATATACACTGTAAAAAATAAAGGCAACACTAAAATAACACGTACTAGATCTCAATGAAATGAAATTTCAGTTGAAAATATGAATTACATTGTGGAAAGCATTGAGAACAAACAAGATTTTTATTTCCATTGATCATTTTTACATTCTTATCCCATGAAGGTCTGGATTTGGAATCATGCTCAAAATCAAAGTGGAAAATCAAATTACAGGCTGATCCAATTTCAGTGGAAGCTCCTCAATACAAGTTAAAATGAGGCTCAGTAGTGTGTGTGGCCTCCATGTGCCTGTGTTACAACACCTGAGCATGCTCCTTAGGAAGCATCAGTCAACTCCTGCACAGTCTGGTGCAACGTGGCATTGGTGGATGGAACGAGACATGAGTCCCAGATTTGTTTATTGTATTCAGGTATGGGAACGGGCTGGCCAGTCCATTGCACCAGTGCCTTCATCATTCAGGAACTGCTGACACACTTCAGCCACATGAGACCTAGCATTGTAATGCATCAGTAGGAACCCAGGGCCCACTGAACAAGCATATGGTCTGCTGATCTCATCCTGGTACTTAATGCCAGTCAAGGTACCCCTGGCCACACCATTACTGACCCACTGCCAAACTGGTCATGCTGGAGGATGTTGCAGGCAGCAGAACGTTCTCCATGGCATTTCCAGACTCATTTGTAACATGTGCTCAGAGTGAACCAGCCAATGGCAGAGCTCAGACTCTTTTGGTGTTAATTCCTCTAAATCGGATATCAAATTAACATATGGTTCCTTTTTTCTACATTTTGTTCTGGTGTTTTGTGACAATAGCCCAATTATCTCAAAAATCTTTTAATCTTCTTGTTTTTGCTTTTCCAAGCATGTCCTCTCTTGCTCAGCATCATTAATTCATGCCTTCATTTAAATCAAAACACTTTCTGCCTTTGGTCCAAAACATTTTATCCATTACACAGCAGCATGCTAGATGAAGCAGGTCTGTTCTATGCTTTCATGTATGTGAAAAAAGAAATGCATCAAAATGGACACTAATAATAATAAGCCTTACCTTAATACTGTCTTTGATTTGTGCAACTTTCAGAACTTAAAGTTTCAGCTACAGCTTATGCACAACAGAACTTTTTGGCCTCCTACAAAACATTAAAGCTATAAATGCATTGAAATACATGCTGTCCCTCATCTTGAACGAACCTCACACCAGGATTTGTCACTTTTGAATACAAACGATTTTTAGTTTTCCTAAAAAATATTTCTCGTGAGATGAGTGTCCCGTCACACCCCTAGTCGGATCACTAAGACTTAGTGTGTGTGCTTGCGTGTACATGTGTGTTAGTTATAATTTTGGTTGTGATTTTCTGTTACGTGATCTCGTTTCTGTCCTAAATCACACTTTCTTACTGAACAGTAAGTCGGAGCAATGTCCCCGGTTTAAGTGCGGTTTCGGTGTGTGATTTGGGACACAGCCCTCGGCTTTTTCACCACATCCGCCCACAGTGTGAAAGTAAAACCCGTCCGCGCAGAACACCGTGAGCTTTATATAGTTGAATCGATTCCTTGATGCTTCGGTTATTATTTGTATTCGATTTACTCGAGTTACTCAAAGAATCGTTTCAGCCCTAGTCATAATGTGACTCGACAGTGTATGACTGGTGTATGGGAGTGCTCGCTAGTAGAGTGGCACATAAAATGAAGAGTTGGCAGAGTATGTGTTGAGAGGAACACGTCTGTAGTGTCCAAGCTGTGTTTCTATTCATCATTCCACTCCATCACATCTGTTGCGACAACACCGGAGCTGTGATATCTCACTATATTAACACTGAAATGAATAGCAATGAGCACTGAGTACACGGTCACTCAACGTATGAAGGATTTCATTTCACTGTTATAACCTGGTCAGGATGGGGGGTGTTTAGTTTTACATGATTTAATAAACGCAGCGGATTAACTCACACTCGCCGCCAAGCCATCATGATTTCCCCGCCCCTCCCAAATCAATTCCAGGAAGCAACCATTCATGGGATTGTGACAGCACCTCACTGGGGTTCATGATCTTAGTAAAATCCCAATCAATATTTGAGAACTGTTTTTGCTGCCTCAATTATTTACTTCTGTGTCTATTCTTCTTTCATCTTATTTCTTTAAAACCAACCAACAAGATGTGATTCTAGTTGGCAGCTCTGGCCAAACACGGCTCTGCATCGGTTCACTTCCAGTCTTTATTTGTCTTTTAACAAGATGTACCAAGGTTGAGATCTTGGTCACTGTGCATGCATTAACAATCAATTACACATCGATTTCTGACACCTAAACTCACCTCACAGGTGTATAGATAACATGTAATCCAGAAGGTCACTGGTTCAAGCCCCGCCGCTGTTGGGCTCTTTTGGTTACATTCATGACACACACGTTAAATATGTACTACATGAGTTTATATCAAAATCAATTGCGGACAATTTTGTATCTCCAATGGCCCTCCCTTTGCATACATGTGGGTTTACTCTGGGTGCTCTGGTTTTCTCCCAGATGTGGGGAGAACATGCAAGCTCCAAACAGACTTGCACCACCCCACACCTCTTGCTCCAGAGTTAGTTACAATGGCTGATCATCCAAACGAGATGGAATATACACACAAAAAAAAGGTTTGTATGCATGTACATTTTGTATATATTCCCAAGCATTGTTGAGAAATATTTACTAAAAATCCTAAAATGGAAAAGAATAAAGGAGAATATACAACATGATACACCACAATCAGCCTTTTGATGGCACCATAATGTTGATGTGAGGAGTTTGACACACCACTCTACATGAATATATCTTTTTTACATTTCTAAATGGATACTTTTTATGTTGATACTCACAGCAAATGGCTTATTTGATGAGACACGGCCTTAATTATGTCAAACATCTTTATCAATAGCTACGTACAAGACTTAATAAGTCTTAATGTTTTAATGCCAAGCTGAAAAACAAGTTCCACAAGTAACGTGTAAACATTTTGGTTTCAAATGAACCCAAGAAAATCCAATAATTTAATCAAAAGTTTAAAATTTAATAAAAAGAAAATCTCTTTGAAATCTTAAGCCTTTAGGTTCTCCCTTATTTGTCTGTATCTGCGATGACCATTTATAACCCAATCAATACAGACTGAAGATCACTTTAGTTTCAGAGGGCTACACTAGAGGGCAATTTACAATAGCATAACAGTCATAAGAGAGAGAGTCGTTTTAGTCTATAACTGGGTAGGACTGGATTCTTTTCAAATTCATTACTGATTTCAATTTTGTTTGTTAGTTTCTGAAAGATTTTTTATGATTATTTTAACTTAAAATACTGCAGAAATGCAAAAGTAGCTATGCACAACCTGTTATTGTTCAAATAAGTTATTTTAAATTGTAATACTAGCTATATTATTTTTAAAATGGCTCACAAACATTAAATACAACAACGTTAAGCAAGCAGTGGGTGTAGTTTAGTGCGCTTCTATGGTGTGGGGTGTGGTCCTGTGGTGTTAATGTCGGACAACACTACACACAGTGGTGTAAGTTTAGTGTGGTCCAGTTTGTGGTCCTGTGCTGTCAGTGTCTGTGGTGAAGTTTAGTGTGTACAATTTCAAAGACACTGAATTTGGGATTTTCATTAGTTGTCAGTTATCATCAAAACTAAAAGAAATCAACATTTGAAATATATCAGTGTGTGTAATAAATGAATATAATATAAAAGTTTCACTTTTTGAATGGAATTACCAAAATAAATCAACTTTTTCAAGATATTCTAATTTTATGACCAGCACCTGTATAATATAAAAATCGTAATAATTACTTTTTAAGACTATTCTATCCTGAGATCAGAATTGAAGTCTTCTGGAAGCTGGCCCGTAAACTGGCATTATCCATTTACAATAAATCCCTGAGGCACATGCCTGGAGCAAAGCCCGAATGTATAAATGTGCCCAATTATTTTTCTCCTCCATGAGTGTTTGTCCAATGCCTTCTCCTGGCAAGCTCAAGGCATTAGTCAAGTCACCATGAAATGCCGTACATCCTGACTGCAACAATATGGGCAATAGTCTGGAGTAATGCACATCACTCACATGGGAGTTAATAGTCTGAACTAATACACACAAACACACCCAGCTGACAATCCTGCTCTCTGGACTCCAATAATGAATGCAACCATTTTGCCGGGTCTATTTTTGCACACTTGCAGTTTTGCAAACTTTTCTTCAATCTCTGCTGCTTTACAAATCCCACAATGTTGCTTATATTTTAAAGTATGTTATAGGGCTGCAGCTATTGATTATTTTTGGAATCGAGTATTCTATTCATTATTTCAGCGGTTAATCGAGCAATAATAAATACATTTAGATAAAAGAACTTGCTCATTTTTATTCTTGCATATGGCACAGTTTAAAGAGAGAATTTATAACCGGCAAAAACAAATACATAAAAATTAAATCCAATACAGATTACTTAATGTATACAGGTGACTTGAAACAGCAAATAATAATAGGAAATAAGCACCCAATCAACATTTAATTTGAACTTCCAGAAATAAAATATTAAAGCTTTATCAGGATTGTTTCTGTGAGGGTTTTTTTTTTTTTTTAATTTATTTATTTATTTATTTATTTTTCCCCCTTTTTATATAAAGCAAGCGTGGTGGTTATAATGAAGAAAAGTCTGTATCAACAGTTTGCACTTTTTTGTACTTTTAAATCACCTTTCGCGTCTCCTCTATAAATAGCTATGTTGGGTTAATAGTATCACATGAACAATTATAGCACATTGATTTGTTAAAGTATATTCTGACTTGGGTATTGTGAATGAATTCTGAAATCAATGACATTTAAAAATCCAAACTGTGTGGGTGGCTCGGTTGCTGGCACTATAAGAAGGTCCTGGATTCAGTCCCCCAGGTGAAGCCGGGTACTCTGTGTGGAGTTTGCTTGTTCTCCTTGTGTCTAAAGAGATGCAGGGGAGGTGAATTGGAGATAGTATAAAGGAAAATGAACATAGCACACAATAAAACATGGCCAATTTTCTATCGCAGTACTGCAATTCGGATTGGATACAGTTTGAGCATTTGAGGGTTAAGGGCTTTTCTCAAGACTTGACAGTGATGCAGCCAGAATTGTGATTACTAGTCTAGTAATTTTAACAACTAGGCCACAACTACCTACTTGGGGAAAATCAATCAAGCCAAGGTCAGGCCTTTTTGTCAGCCACTAAATTTTATCCAAGCCAAACTTGTCAATCCATGTCACATGACCTTGTTGTGTACAATAGTAATTTGCAAACTCTTGAAACAAAACAGTATTCCTTATTTTACACACCATGGTCATGTTCCAAACAAGAATGCATAAATTACTTTGGTTACCGAAGATTAAAGTACAGATTGTTACAGGTTCTATAATAACTTAGCGTAGGAGACGAACAGTTGTTGCATACCAACAAGAATTAAACAACAGCTGGAGCTGCTGGCCCATCGGGTCATGGCTGATTCCCAGCTGAACATGAGGAACTTAATCACCATGCTTAAGATCATTACTTCTAATTACCATGCAAATACCTCATCATTTATTTAGCCTGTTAATATTTAGAGTTAAAGCTCTTTGCACTTGAGCATTCATTGTAGCCATATGTTGGGAGACTTAGAATGCTTTCAGTGTACAGTGAGGAAGATCACGTACTTAACATTTTCACTTTCGGCATTCAGTATTCTCGAACACAGAAACAAATTGGGATGGCATGGTGGCTCAGTGAGAAGTACTGTTGTCATAAACAGAGAATATCCTGGGATTTATTTATAGGTGGAAAGGGCACAGTCCTTTTGTGTTCAATCCCTTTGGACGTGTTTGAAGAAACCAATCACGTGGGCAGCAATCTACATACATTTCTTCTCTGGCACATCCCAGATTCTCATTGGGGTTCAGGTCTGGACTCTGTGGTTGCCAATCCATGCTCCCTGAACCTCTTTCACAATTTAAATCCTGGCATTGTCATCTTGGAATATGCCTGTGTCATAAGGGAAGATGGAATAAGCTGGTCATTGAGTTTACTCAGGTACTCGACTGACCACCTTTGGGCACATAACGTGGCTAAACCTAGACCTGACCAACTGCACCAACACAGATCCGGCTTGTGCTGTTGGCACTGGACATGATGGGTGCATCACTTCAGCCGCCTTTTGCCACAGTCCCAAATCAGAGACAAAACACATTTGTCCATGTCTGTTTGATATGAACTTGTGTAATGATGATCTACTGTGTGTCTGTCATGAATGTAACCAAGAGTTTAAAACATGATGGTAAAATCCTAATAAACAAACTGAGCTTCCCACAGCCAGGGACCTACTGCCTTCAGTTAGATGAGTATTAGTGACATAGCTGCTCTGGAACTTTAATCTCTTTATAACTCCCAGTTTAGCATAGTTAATCTACTACTGGGGACTTCTAGTGATGCCAAATAAGGGGGTTACTTGACTGATTCTCACTCCATCAGCTGTGTGTGCAGTCTACTGATCCTTTCTCATACCCCAGGGTTCTTGCACAGCTCCACCCCTCTGTTTAATCTAGTCGTTTCCCATCAAAACAGTCTGGAGGCCAATTATTCCTTCTAGAGTGTGCCCAGCTGACTAGGAGCAGAGCTGAGATTCCATCCTGGATGTTCTGAATGTCAGTGCTGATGTGCTTGTGACTCTGTATCTAAATGTATGGTCACAATTTATACATATCATTGGGGTTTGATCCCTAGGTGGGGTGGTGTAGTTTGCGTGTTCTGCTCATGTCTATGTGGGATCTCTTAGTCTGCTCCGGTTTCCTCCTACAGTCCAAAAACATGCAGCTTGGTTGATTTGGAGACACAGAGTTGTCCTATAGGTACACAGACACTAAGATGCGTGAACCAGTACATTGTAATGGTGGCCCCAAGTCTGGATAAATTGGTAGGGTTGTATCTGGAAGGGCATCCATTATACATGAATAAGTAAAAACTAATTATTTGGCATTTTTATTCCTGTTCTATCTAATATTAGATCGGTTGAACATAGTGTTTAAGCTCTGATAAAGAAAATGGCTGGAAGAGTTGTTGCAACCACAGACTCTCGTTTGTTCTAAAAAATAAATAAATAAAAAAAATCCAAGGTTACAGAATGTCCCAAATTGAGCAGTCTGTCTTAGTCTCAGGAGATGACAGAACACCCTGCTCGCTTGTCTCCAAAAACGAATTTGCCGCTTGCTCAATATTTTTAATCCTTGATTAAGATCATAATACATAATCTTTAATACTACTTTAATCCTGTTTTTCGGTTGATCGTACATAATATAAAGTGGGAATCAGAGTAAGATTTGACTTTTTAATTGTATTCTTTTCCTGAGGACGGGAACAATTTGTCACCTACAGTAGTGCCAGTGGCAAGTCATAAATCTTCAGTGAAAGGGTCTAGCTGTACATGGGAAAGGCCCGTTTGGATTTGACAAAATAAAATATGGGCCTTCTTTAAATTGACAGGTTACAGTAATTGCACCCTACTCTGTACATACAGCGTGTTGGAAAGATTTTAATTGATTAGGGGAGTAGAGCAAGTCTTCGTAAGCAGTTTTACAACAAACCTTCACAAGGCGCACTGAAATATTTCTTCAGAACTGCACTAGTGGCAATAAAGAGCACTCAAGAAGACGAAGTGAGACATTAATGTCAATTTTACATCCGAGTGTCTGTTTGAAAGTTGAGAGAGTTTAGTGACACAACTTCGTAACTTAAGTGAATTCTTGTGCTAGCATGGCTGGAAATAAAATAAAACCCCAAATCAGAAAGAGTTGGGATTGTATGAGAATGCAAAAAATAATAATAATAATAATATAGATTTTCTTAGATTTACTGTGAGTTTTGGGTGGCAGGGTGGCCAAGTGGGTCGCACTGTCGCCTCGTAGCATAGAGGTTCTGTCATCATCTCTTCTACTGAGGACGGCGCAGGATTGCAGCCAGGCCATTCCACTACCCATGCCCTTGTAGCCTTGCATTGTCTTGTTGAAAAATGTATGGATGTCCGTGTAAAAGAGGACGTCTTAAAGGAAGCTGCATGATCGTTGCTTTCACAGCAGTGTGAATAACGTTTGTCAAGGGCACTGACGGGCCACATACCGTGACGGACTCGGTCTGTTGAACTTGTTCCTGAGAACAATCTGGATGGTCCTTTTCATCTTTGGTTCAGAACACACGAGGGACTGAAGTCGCAAGCTGAACACATGTGAGCCTTAAACGGCCCACAATCAAATGAAAGTAAATGTAAGGAACACTGCATTTTATTTTACTGACCCAACTCCTTCTGATTTGGAGTTGTATATGTGATACGTGTTAAGTTCTAGCAGCTCTGTATCCGTGCATTGCTACCATTTGACTTCAAATTGAGTTTTTGGATTTCAGCCACATCCCCACAGTGCTGTGAGATTTTTAAATGCTATCAAATTATTTCAATGATTTAGCCTTTGTTCAAACAGTTTTTAAAGGCCTTTTCCTTTTCATGGCTTGTGCCTGCATAAAGAAATGTCCCTAAAGATTCTTCTGACACTGTTGTTTTGAAGGAACACCGGACACCTTTGGGATCAATCGGAATGTCATTTATGAGCAATGCCTTTCAACCTGCATCAGTGCCGGGCCTCACAAATGCTCTTTGGACTAAATGGCATACAATTCAACAAAGATTACTGTACGAACAAATCTGTGGTTATAAACATGCACTCTCTACATAGGCAGCAATGGCACGGTGGCTTAGTGGGTAGCACTGACTCCTCACAGCGAGAAGGTCCTGGGTGGGGCGATCGAGTTTGCATGTTCTCCCAGTGTTCACGTGGGTTTCCTCCAGGTACTCCGGTTTCCTCCCAAAGTCCTGGTATAAGTTTCTGCTATAAATAGGGTCTAGTTAGCTGAAAATACGTTACTATTTGGTATGGCAATAGTAGATTATCTTCTTAGTAAGTGAATAAGCATGAAGTACAGATTCCTGTTATGTAACCTATATGATGGTGTTACAAAAACAAACTTCTATTATTTAAGGTTAGATATTTTTGTTTTCTTAACACATATCATTTACAACATTAGAAAGGAAATTTTAAAGGGGTGTTTGTGTGGTCTGACGCAGATTAATTATATTTACATTTTTTCTAAATAGTCAAGGGACTACTGTATTTGTAAAAATAAATACAATTAAAAGGTTCAAAACTTTCTAAAGGGAACCAAGTGTAGAATCTATTTACACTCGGATATAAGTGTGAAGGGCTTCCTGTAAAGAAATCAAATTATTTATGCAGCTGTCAATTATATTTTTTATGACTGCAGGGCATCATCAGGACCGTGAAAATGAATATATTCCCACTGATATAAAAATGATCCCTTTGCCTTCGGGTCATATTTGAATGGACATACTCACAACCATCAAAACAACTGTGGGTCCAAACTATGAATTATTTCTGAGCTGTCCGTATCTGGGTTTTATTTGTTATGGTCTAGGTTTATTGTGGGACCGTGAGATGCCGCGAATGCAGGCTAACTTTCCTCTCGGCATAAATCAGATGCAGATTACACTTAATAAAGACTGTCAAAGTCAAAGGCTTATTTACATAGTGAGCAGGTCTGGACTACGTCAGTAAACAGATTTATGAAAAGGACCTCATGAATTAAACATCGGCCAGTACAAAATATTCAGAGTTTATAAGGGCAGTGAGTTCATAGCGACGTAAATAGGAGGAAAATTGGAGGTAAACCTAAAAGGCAGGCAATACATTTATAGATATTTAATGTGGAACTTCAGGAGTAGTATTAAGATTTGATTAATAAGAAGGCAAATTAAACAACCAATATATGTGTCATATGTTACATTTCTGGTCAAAGTATGTACTTGTGTGAGGGGAACACAGTTCAGTTCATTTTCGGAGCCTATCCCAGCTCTTCAACGGGTGCAAGGCACAAGGTAACACCCTGGATGTGTTGATTCAGTGTCTCCAATCAACCTGGTAGCATGTCTTTGGACTGTGGGAGGAAACCCACATGGACATGGGGAGAACCTGCAAACTCCACACTGAAAGGACCTAGACCCCACCCGGTAATTGAACCTAGGACCTTCTCGCTGTGACGCGACAGTGCTACCCACTAAGCCACCGTGCCGCCCGGGAACACAGTATTAAGTACATTTTAGCTTGAAGCAGGTGTACCTA
>JAYDZG010000009.1:7909907-7926196 GCA_034509265.1 Microcambeva bendego | reverse complement strand
GAACTGCCTGTCCCAAGCCTGGGTAAATAGTGAGGGTTATGTCAGGAAGTGCACCTGCTGTAAACGATCTGCTGTGACAACCCAGTAATTAACCATGGTCATTAAACCCACTTTTTTAGTCCGGTGTCATCCCACATTGCAAAGTAGAGATGGGTTTGTCTGGGGCGGGCAGGGTTTGTTGTGTCTCCAGCTGATCGGTAGTAGAACTGAGATTCGAACTCTGAGAATAGTTTCAGAAGTCTAACACAGAGCCAGAAAATGGCCTTCGTATTCGGGGAGGGCCCATCAGCCCCCACTGCAGCCAGATCCATAGAGGAGTGTTACACAGTGAGTGAAAAACTATCACCCCACCATCAACACACACTTTTTTTTTTGACAATATGTTTTTGTAAATTTGTCAAGTCAATAAAGCAAACTTAATTTAAAATTGAAGAAATAATATATTTGCTTGTAGGGCCTCCTAGTTTTTTTTTAATTCCACTTATAAATAATGTGCATTATTTATAATAATCTGTTTTTTGAACTCACTGGGGTAATCCTTTGGATGCAGCTTCTCTGACCAGTTTCCATAGAAGGTCACCCTGTACTTTGCAGTTCCGCAGGCACAACAATCCAGCAGAGGTTTTTCGGTGGTCTCTCCATATAATAACTCTAAAAAGTAGAAATAACCCTGTTTATTTATAGACATATGCATCTGAATACACAAAGAGTTAATGGCAGGCAGCATTCTTAGCCATGCACAGCAGGGTGTCGGTATTCACTGAACATCACACACAGTTTAAATGTGGGAAGATAAAGGTGTAGGAGACGAAAGTGGGAAAAAATGTGTGATATATCACAAACAAAGAGAAGGACGCCCTGGTGGGAGGTGAAGAAGAAATGATTATAACAAAAAAGATTCCGGGCTGGGGATGGAAAGCTTACCTTTTTCACATAACCGCTTTGTTAGCGAGCCTTCATCCTGAAAGGAGATGATTTTCCTCTGAACAATGCTCGCCCTGAAAGAACGAGGAAAAGGATAGTAATGTATAAGAAGACAAAGGTGAAATGATGGTAAGAAGGAGGAGAAATGCAAAGAAAAACAACAGAAGTGTTAGAAGAGAGTTGATTTGTTCCCAAGCAAAGTGAAGGAGTAAGAATTTGAAAAGGAGCCAATCTGAGACATTTGTTTACATTTTCAGCGTTTAGAAGATGCCTTTATTCTAAGCAACTTAAATACCAGTATACAGTCTGAGCAATCAAGGTTTAAAGGCCTTATTTAAGGGGCCAACACAAGCAACCTTCTGATTGCTAGTCCAGTACTTGACCCACTAGGCTACTGCTTGGTGTCTTTCATCTGGAATTCCCAACAACAACAAAAAATTCCAAAAGAATTGTTGATGCAATGTAATGTCTGATCTGTGGAAGTCACACAGGGTGAGCCAAAAGTCTCAGGACACCCTTTTATTTCAGGAATGAAAGGGAAAATGACTCATTTGAATAGCCCAGCCAAAAAAAGAGCGCGGGAGGCGCTATCTTTTAGGCGATGTAGGGAACATGGCGTCATCTTGAAAGCTGTCATATTGGATCGAGAGTTTATTTTACGGTCCAGCGAGGATGGGAAGATTTAACCCCGTCATGCCTGAATTTATTTACTATTACATAAATTTGTGTTTTTGCTTTCCACTCCCAGAAAGGAGCACTTGGGGAATACAGATGCTATCTAGGCTGCAGTTTGAATGGAAGCTAATGGTTGCCAATTGATTAAGCTTTTGTTTTCCGCCCAAACCATGTAAACTTCAACATCAAAATGAGATGCTGGTGCCACCTATGTGTGACTATCACCTAAAACAGAAATGTTAAAAGCAGTGAAAAGTATTAATTATTAATTAGTAAAAAGCTCTGTGTCTGTTATGAAGGTAACCGCAAAGTGTAAAAACATGATGTTAAAATGCTAATAAATAAATTATTCATCATTTTTGTGTGGCTTGAGAATAAAGAGCCCACTGACCGGTACTGGTCTGCAGCCTGCATATTCAAGAAGACCAGTAGTAATATCTTTTTTGGTTCAAAAGTTATCAACACAGGTTACAGGTAACTGGCTGACTCCACCTTCTCTTGCAATTCCATCTTCAGTCATCACTTGGACAGGTTCTTCATACCAATAAATGGCACCCCATTAATGTCTAGCTGTAGCAGAAGATCAGAGAATGACCCTGACAGACGTGTCATTAGTCTGACACCCAGGTGCAGAGCTCATAAACAGGATCCCACATTCACACAGGACATTCTGTTACAGGGCATTTCCTGTCAGTGGTGAAACTGCCAGAATGTGAAGTATTGGAGGGACTAGAACCCTCATTGGACGACAGAAACCAAAGTCATAGCTGATTTGAAGTTTGTGGTGTTGAATATGGGGGACCCATTTTCATCGACCAGGCCATAAATTATAAGCTTTACCTGACAATGCTACATGAGTGTTTCCATCCATTCTGATCCTTGTTATATATAACAGTATGGGGCTCCACCACACTACAGAGCAGGTGTTAGTCAATGGCTGGATATTCAATTCCTTGGTCATTGGATTGGCCACACAGATCACAAATTGTGTATGCTGATCAAACATGGTGGCTTTTTAAGATGAATCATGGTTCTTTTGATATCTGAACCAGTGATAAGATCTGTGACAGTCCTAGTCAAAATCAGACTTGGATTTTTTGATGAAGAAAATAAAGGAAGAATAAAAAACAAAACAAGACATGAGGGTAAAGACTAAATATAGATAATAAATCTAGTAGTGAGGAGCTTAAATAGAAGTGAACCGATATGAGAGGATTCGAGAACAAGAGAACTGAAAAGAAGAAAATGAGGGAACTGAAAACCCTCTATTTTGAGCTGCCAGCAATGTGAACAATAGTGCAATCAGAACCCCCTACTGACTGATTGTACTCGCTGAAAAGGTGACACGTGTCACACTCAATAGCTCCACAGTATCAGCGAGAACAGAACAGCAGGATTATAACAGAAGCAGGTGCCATATATTTACATCCTCTCAGCCTATTCTACTATATTAGATCTCAATCACAGGACAACTTTCTCAAATTATAAAGAGACTTTTCGACCAACCCCCTTCTTACTTGTTGATAAAACGTCTTTGGGGAAAAAAGCAGACGTGTAATAAGGGATTAGACATAAGCAATTTAGGTGGAAGTCAGGTTTTTTTCCCTCTGACTTCTACAGCTCAATAGGAGCAGTAGATTATAGGTTGGGGAAATATTAATAATGTTCCTGAACGATACCCTTTTTATTGTCATTTCATCGTCAGAGTGCTCCTGTGGTTTTGGCAATAATGGTGTTTTTTCTTCAGTGTACTGGATCGCAATGCTGCACACAGTAAATAGTCTAATATTATTCTTACAAAAATAGTCTATATTATTCTTTATAAAAAAACATTTTACACTTGTGACTTTACATCAACATGTGGGGAGAGGAATAAAGCAGCTAATGTAAAGCTTGGAGTCAATGAGCTTCAGATATACAGTAAAAATATTTGAACAGAAACTGATTTTAATCAATTAAATGTGACGAACAAGAGCTAGTTAAACATATATCAGTTATTATTGTGTTTATTTGAAGCATTTTTGCTTCATTTACCCCATATGGAAATGGAATTATCCCCTAGTTACTTATGCAAGCTTGAGGGTGGGACGGTGGTTCAGAGGGGGGTAGAACTGCCTCCTTGAAGCAGAAGATCCTGGGTTCAACAATTCAAATCAGAAGAATTAACCTGGCTGTGTGGATTTCCTCATTTATTCCAAAAACCTGCACACAGAGAACATGCAAACTCTGAGCGCCCCATCTGGGGATCGAACCCAGGACCTTTTTGCTCACAGGGGATGGTGCTACCCACCGAGCCACGAGATTAAATTTATATACAATGTTTTTTGCAACCTAAAGTACAAATCGGTGGTCAGCTTTGAGTCTTGCTGCATTTCACTTCAAACAATGAATAAACTTGGTAAACAGTTTTCATTAACAGAAAACCAATGAGAAACCACAATAGAAAGAAAACCAGGAATAATTACCAGCGCATCAACGACTACAGTGATGGAATGACAAACTGCCATGCAATGTTCGCCAGAGGAGGTCTCTGGAGTGTTCCAATGCCAAGGGCTTTTTATATGGTGCTTCCATCAAGACACAAAACCCCTTAGGCCCTCTCGTAGAGACACTTTACATTTTGTATTCCATTACCCTTTCAGCTCACTCGAATGTGCCAAAGGTAAGTATACTTATTACAAAGCACTCTCTCAAGCTCACATGTCCTCTTCAACCCATTATAGAAGATGCCCCCTCCCCTCCAAACAAAGAACTGAACAAAATGGGGAGGGGAGAAGAAAAAAAAATAAGCTGAAGGACAACCAGGATTACATGGGCCTTGATTCTGAAAGAATTCTTTAGATGAAAACGTAAACAACAACGCTACATTCAGCAAATAACAAACTAAAAACTTTATAAAAATTCATAATATTACACTACCTGGCCAAAAAGGTCCCACACTAATATTTTGATGTACCACCTTTAGCTTTGATTATGGCACACATTCGCTGTGGCATCGTTTCCACAAGCTTCTGCAATGTCGCAACATTTATATCTGTCCAGGGTTCATCATTCATCCCCCGCACCAAGTATTGATGATGGGAGATTTTGACCACTGTCTTCTCCACACATCCCAAATATTCTCAGTGGTGTTCAGGTCTGGACTCTGTGGTGGCCAATCCATTTGTGAAAATGATGTCTCATGCTCCCTGAAACGCTTTTACACTTTGACCCCGATGAATACTGGCATTGTCTTCTTGGAATATGCCCGTGCCATCATGGAAGAAAAATCCATTGTTGGAATAACCTGATCGTTCAGTGTATTCAGCTGACCTCATTCTTTGGGCACATAACATTGCTGAACCTAGACCTGACCAACTGTACCAACCCAAGACCATAGCACTGCCACCACAGGCTTAGGCACGATGGGTGCATCACTTCAGCCGCCTCTCTTTTTAACCTGATGATCCATCACTCTGGGACAGGATAAATCTGGAGCAATGGAAAGAGGTCATGTGGTCTGATGAATCCAGAGTCCAGGCTTTATGCTCCCTAACAAAGTGAAGAAGCAAGGAGGTCCTGGGTTTCGATCCCCAGGCGGGGCAGCCTGTGTCCTTTCTATGTGGAGATGCATGTTCTCCCTGTGTCTGCGTGGGTTTCCTCCCACAGTACATTAAAAATCACCCATGACCATGTTTGATATAACCTAAGTATTAATGAAACTTGTGTAATGAGTAACTGTGTCCTGTCATGAATGTAACGCAATTGTAAAACATGACGATAAAATCCAAACGTGTAGAAACGTGCATAATTATTGACCCCAAGTGTTGTAAGTAATTCATCTCCTATGATAAACTGATGCATCTTCGAGTGTTTACCTGACAGTTTTGTCTGACCCACTATAACCCAGATTAGCATCAGGGGCACTGACTAAACATGATTTTTTTTATATGAATAAATAATAAAAACAAATCAAAAGAGACATAGAGAGATCTATTTATCCATGTTCTTGGTATATCTGCGTGGAACTACAGTCATTTTCTGTTTACTAATTAGACTTTGTCTAGAGTCATTACATTGTGTTGGCCTTGCTGTCAGCTATATAATATAATATAACAAGTGGGCTGCATACAAGACAGCTCCTTCATTTATTCTTTTATTCCCTCCATTATCTTTGACAGGTTTTCACCAGCGAGCTGTATTTCATATATCTCTAATGGCAGGAAGTTGGCAGCCATACAGTATTACTTGTAACTTCTTTTTTTAAACAAATCTTCAAACTGCCACAATGCATTTATGCAGCCTGTGGTTTCTCCACAGGTAAATAAATCTTGATGGGGTAGTAGACCACAAATTGAGGTAAAGAGTGAATAAACATTTGGCAGCTAAATGCTGTGCTTTCTCTTTTAATACTATAAAAAGTCAAACCATATAATGTTTATATGCACACAAATGGCTATTTGCATTGGCCAAGAGTATGATGACACTTGACTGCAAGTTTGGTAGGACCTGGACATCCTATTCCAAAGCATTTAGCATAAATAACTTCTTCCCTCACCATTTTTGTGGATTCAGTGGCCTCCACTATTTTAGAAAGGCAATATTCATCAAAAAAGCTTTTGATTATTTTTTATTTGGATTTATTCTGTCTCTGTTGGTAGAACTGGCACCTCACAGCAAGAAGGTCCAGGGTTTGATCCCCAGGTGGGGCAGTCCGGGGTTTTACTGTGTGCAGGATACTGAATTGTCTCATTGGTACCTAACTCCTGGAATGTATGAAGCAGTGCACTGTAGTGCCAGTCCAAAGCGTAGATAAGGGTAACCCTTATCGCGATCAGCCAGATGGACAAAACATTTACACCATAAGTCTTTCATTTCAAACACGGTCATGGACGATTTTCGATCTCCAATTCACCTCACTTGCATGTTTTTAGACTGTAGGAGGAATCTTGGGCTCCAAGGAGAAAATCCATGCAGACAAGAGAACATGCAAACTCTACACAGAAAGTACCCAGACCGCCCCACCAAGGAATCAGAGCCAGGACCTTTTTGCTGATTATGTATCACTCTTTCAATGGTGGTAAATATGGGTGAGTTCCAAGTAGCCATGCACACAGAGCATTTTAAGCCTCTACCAGGTCTACTGTAATTGTCCATGCTTTAATTTAATCTTACTCCAATTTCACAGCTAGGTAAAGGAGATGATGGAAGCTTCCTCCTACTCTTCTGCCAAACGGGTAATCAGGAGCAGTAATGCTTATTTAACATCCAATTTAAATTCTATCAATGAGATGTTATCAAGGGCCGATTCACTTGCCTGCATTTACATGGCTGATGCTAATTGTGTGTGTGTGTGTGTGTGTGTGTGTGTGTGTGTGTGTGTGTGTGTGTGTGTGTGTGTGTAAAGCTTTTTCTTAAACCAGTGCAAAATTATAAATCCGATGACGAGTCTAGCTGTCTATATCAGTTTCATATATCTAAATAAGAAATTCCCTTTCATATCTGATGTAATTGTTCAGTTTATTCATTTTCTTTAACCCCTTATCCTAATTATGGTCAGGGAGGGGTACTGGAGCCTATCCCAGCTCTTCAATGGGCGCAAGGCACAAGGTAACACCCTGGATGGGGCGCCAGTCCCTCGCAGGTACCAGGACAATTCAGTGTCTCCGATCAACCTGGCTGCATGTCTTTGGACTGTGGGAGGAAACCGGAGTACATGGAAGAAACACACGTAGACACAGGGAGAACATGCAAACTCCACACAGAAAGGACCTAGATCGCCTCACCCGGGGATCAAACCCAGAACCTTCTCGCTGTGAAGCGACAGTGCTACCCACTAAGCCATTCACCTGTTTTTATTTTTTACATTACTAGGTGATGTCACATTGTTTTGCATAATTTGTAATACCTTCCTCAGAAAAAAAGGACATTAATTATTGAGATAAATAAAAATATAATAAAGTCTACCATTTTTCTGATTAAAGAGAAATAATGAAAAGAAACGCGCCCCCCTCCCCCACAATGAATTGAATATCTTACGGCATCACACCCTCTTCATTACATCCCTCAAAGCTCTAGTAAGGCAGAGATCGAATAAAAAGTTGGGACTACTTTTTTTTTGTCCATAGAGATAACATACCGCAACTTCAAATTCAAGACTTTGCAATAATAGCTGAAATAGCATATTTCACTTCTTTAAAGGTCTACTACAGCTTCATTCATGGGAATGTTTAATGATATGTGTGGCAGACGAAATTTCCAGTTCTGCCTTTCAGTGGAGTCTGTGTTTGAATGAAAGGTACTATTTACTGAGATTCACTCAGTCATGCTCTGCTATTACTCCACAATTATATCTGCCCATGACTGAAGCAAAACGTTTCGAATCTTTTCCACTGCCATTATTTTACTATTATAGCTGTCCATGTCTAAAGCAAAACACTCAGCAGTGTGACCACACAGTCTAAAAACTAACTCTAATAGAGGGGATGTTTTCTTTAAATTATCTGTCCTGAGAAAGAAATAACTATGTTGAAAAGAGAAAAAAAAATGAAAAGCACCAGCCTGCCTTTACATGCTTTGTTCAAGTGTTCGCTTTTAACAAACCCAAATCACTTTACCAGATAATGTTTTTGATACTCCTACTGTTGTAACAACAACTTGTGTCCCAAATGTAAGAGCATAACCTTCGTAGATCTGTTTTAAAGATATTTTTCCTGTTCCTGAACCTGTTAATGCGTTCCATTGTCTTGTAAAACTGTTTTAGGTTCACTTACAAATATCATATAAAGACACTGAAATACATGATCACTATATTATTTTTTTATGTAGTTATGCCCCTTATTTATGTAGATGCTTGATCTCAGATTGCCGTAAAGGCACATTCACATGGGAACAGACTGTGCCGGTGTGCAAAGCTTAACTTGACTAATTGTACTAAACATTGAATTTCATTAGTGAGAAAAGAAAAAAAACGAATGATAAGTCTTTCTATTTAGATCACAGGAAAATCTTCTTCCCCTTAAAGCTCTGAGTGTCCGGATTTAGTGTTGCTAAATCTGAACTATAAGCACTCTGACACGGCCAATTATCACTTCTCCAACACTCAGCGAATTCAACTGAAATATGAAAGTGTGGAAACTTTTTGAAGATTCCTCATATCAGTTTTATTGGCAGCAAAATAGAATTTGTGCTTATCTCTGCCTCAGGCATGCTTAAATGTGTGAATGCTGCCATGTCATTCATGTTTCAGTAAGTTGTCGGACCATTCATATTTTTTTATTTTAATTTTTACATTTTACAACACTCACTTTGAACTCACTGAATGGACAATGTAGAAAAGAGTGCATATCCATCTGGGTCTATAAGGACCAACGAACCCTGCATAGTCAAGACAAATCATGATGTTTAAGGAACTGCTCTCGGTTCTCTGAGATCAAATTGTGGTGAATAATTATTCAGGGCAAATATATTAAATAATATCTAAACATGAATGTTCATGGAACCACAAATAGCTCATCTGTAGTCGGCCTTCTCACCCCATGCATCAATGAGCCTTGGCTGCCCTGACCCAGTCGCCGGTTTACCAATGTTCTTGCCTTGGAGCACTTGAGAGATACTGACCGTTCCAGACTGTAAACACCCTACAAGAGCTGCACTTTCAGAGATGCTCAAATTACAATCTTCCCCTTGTCAAATTGCTTAAATTCTTACGCTCAGCCAGTTTTTCTGCTTCTATCAACTTAAAGGATAAAATGTTCAATTGCTGTCTGATATATTCCTCCTACTAACAGGTGCCGTGATGAAGAGACTTCACCTCTCGGTGCTCATAATGTTATGCCTGTTCACTGTAGGTCGATTTTATAGTTGCGTAACAGGCTACTATAATTCGGCTCAGTTATGGGACCATGCTTAATAAAAACCTAAATCAAGTCAAACATCTTCCATGGACTCTGTTTACCAGAGTTAAACTTTATTAAACTCTTAAGAAACATTAAGAGCAGACCTCCAAGTGTATCTCTCATCCCTTAATCACTTTCAAGAACCCGGAATATTATCTTAAGGCAGCCAGGTTTTTGAACGAGGCACCTCTAAGCTGCAAGCAAGCTAAATGTATACTGACTTTAAATCACAAAGGAAAGAAATCTTGACTTGATGAATACCTCGTTCTGCATCACACATCTACAGCAATGCTGCTGCGAGCGAAGAAATCTGTCTTTTATTTACCAAAGGCACAGTTAGATTTCCTAAGGTCATATTTCATTATTCATGCACACACAGGCTTGACTACTGGGAGTTCAGTCTTTGTCTTTACGTTCCTGTGTTATTCAGGTCACATGTTGCAATTCCACAGAGGCGCTGCATTGTTAGTTATGCAAGTCATTACCTGATTGAATAAATTTATTTACTTTATACAACACATCATTGCTGAGAACACTGTACAGGTATAAATCTTTTGTTTTAAAAGTGAATGTATTTAAAAACATTTGCATTTTGTAAAGAATTCGATCCAGTGCAAAATAGCTGCACAGTAGTATCTGTGCCAAGCACAGAGAAATAGGAGTGTTCTGTCCGAAAGGCCAGTCGGCATAAAAGCTATGCCAAATCAGTATTGCCGGACAATGGGCCACAATGGTGACCCCCAAAAGGGAGCAGCCAAGAATATTCTAATTTGTGCAATGGTGACACTACTGTCAGGTTATTGTGCTAATCATAGAACACGTATACATCTGTGCCCAACCTCTACCGTTTTCACTTTATTGGATTGTATGTGATCATAATTGTTAGTCACTTGCTATGGATGTACCAGTAGGGTAAACAAATATAAATATATTTAGTCAAAGAACATTTTAAACAAAAAGGAATTTGAACTTTTATGTAGCCAAAATAACTAAACGAGTTACATGGCCGAAAGTATTTAAATCAGCAAAACAAAATCTCTCTGTGCTAACAATGGCTGATCTTTGATCTAAATAATACAAAAATAGGAATTTAAATGTACTTATTACTATCGCTATATGTGTGTGTGTTTCTTCTGGCTGCTCCCTTTAAGAAGTCACTACAGCAGATTGTGATCCGCATTATTGATTTAGCTTGGTTTTTATTGCAGATTTCTCTTAGCACTACTTGCTGTTTGCATGACTTAAGTATTTGGTCTAGTCACAGGTTGGCGGTGTCAGCACAGTCTTAAAAAATGCCTGCTGCAGCAGAGTCAGAAGCCAGCTCTCATTGTTGAGCGCTCTCAAAGATAAGCTTTCCCAGACATCATCAGGGCGCTCTTGTAAGTCTATATTGTTTTATTAAGCTTTCTAATCCCCGTGTCTATGGGTTTACTCCGGTTTCCTCCCACAGTCCAAAAACAAGTGAGGTGAATTGGAGACACAAAATTGTCCATGACATGTGTACTGATGTGTGATGTATATCAAACGTGTGTCAGTCATGTAACTAATGTAACTAAAACTGTAAAACATGACGTTCAAATCCTAATGAAATCCTTCCTAATAACAGAGATCTAAGAAAACTGTATTTCTGTAAGATCGATTGCTGCACATTTTGTTCCATTGGGCTTTCAATTTTTGCAGATGCCACACGAACCAAAGTACTAAACGTTTCTCACATCGATGCACCCAAATGTTTCTGAATTTGTTTACATTGTTTAATGTGTGTGTTAGAATTCAGGCTCCTTCTGTCGTTACTGTAAGTTGGACGTAATGAGACGTGCTCCACCTCTAACTTTAGCATTCTGTACACAAAGCAAGTATTTGGTATACATAAACCCAAATTATTATGCCATACATTGTTGTTAATATAAAAGAATTATAAATAGGATTATGAATTATTTTTAGTTATAAATGAAGTAGATTAATAGTTGTTAGTGCCAGTCCTAATCACATTGACACTTTGAATTGGGCTTTAAGGCAGCTCTGAAAGATCACACTCCAAACCAGAATCTGTCTGAATGATTGTTTTATTGCACGTCTGTGCATGAGGAAAAGAGTTGAAAACTCTAAATCCCAAATCAAATTGGTACTTTTTCTACTCAGCTAGTTTCCAAGATTAACTTCCAAAATCACAATTACGGTTATTTATTTAATATGATAAATACAAGACATTCTGAAGAAATATAATTTTAAATTCATGTCAAATACCATATTACCTAGTTTATCTGGGTGGCAAAGTGGCTAAGTAGGTAGCACTGAGGCTTCACAGCAAGAAGGTCCTAAGCTCGATCCCCAGGTGGGCCGATCTGAGTCCTTACTGTGTGGAGTTTGCATGTTCTCCTCGTGTCTGTGTGGGTTTACTCTGGGTGTTCCGGATTCCTCCCACAGTCCAAAGACATGCAATTGAGGTAAATTGAAAATACGAAATTGTCCATGACTGTGTTCAATGTAACCTGTGTTGGACATGTATAATGAATAACTGTTTCCTGTCATGAATGAAACCAAACTTAGTTTAGCTCATGAGTTGAGTTGCATTACATTTTTGATAAAGAGTAACTAGTATAATCTCTTCAGTAACACACTTTTAGGCTTATTTAACTAACTAATTCTAACAAAACTAATGTAATGCAGAGGTGGTTAAATATGGGTGAAAAACTTATTGTAAGTAATTAACTAAATTGAGTAAATAAACATTTTAATTCCAGGTTTTGCACTGAAAATCTCCACTGTGCAACATCCAGTTTGCAATATGCCATTAATTTTTTTTTCTTACACATCCACTTCTCAGCAGCATCATTTCCCTCGTGTAGTTTTCATTTCCCTTGCTGTCACTCAATCCCACTCCATAATTCTCTCTCTTCTTATGTCTCTCTTGTTTGAAACCCCTCTTCAGTTCTGAGCCTGATATGAACCTAGGCACTATTACTTCCCCTCCCCCCCAAAATAAAAAAAAAAGATGAAAAGAAAGAGAGAAATGAAATGAAAACTGGTTCTGGGAACAGAAAATACAGGAGGCTCATCATTCATCAGGACAGCCAAATAATAATGCACATTAATAAGAGATGCAGTTGCCTTAAATAGCGGTGCGTCTCACTAGCCTGCAGTGACAGGCTCACTTCATGCTTTCATAATGCAGTGATCAAGATGTCATGTATTACATATCCCTGCTATTTTTCATTTGGTTTCTTCTCCTTTTTTATCATGTATTCTGCTAAAGAGTAATGCTGCAACACTGTCATCTGGCTCACAGTTGTGTTTAAGCATCTACTACAGCTCATGAATATGCAGATTCATGGAACAAAAACTGTAATTACAAATTTTATGTTCAAAATTAAATATTTTTTTTAGATTAAAGATTATTATTGACTAGGAGTCTGAATCTCTCTCTAGTACTTAAAAAAATCATTACCTAGTCATTACTTTTTTTATAATTAAACTAATATAACATTAATAAACAAATTCTCTTTTCTATAGTCCTCCTTTTCTGTGATGCATTTTGCCAGCGTCATCCCATTTTAATGCCATCAGCAAAAATGTTTTTGATTGATCATGTACCCACTGATGTCCCGCTGCTTTCACAGCAACCCTCCAGTAAAGCAGATGGCGCTAAAACTAAACTATAAGCTCTCAGACCCGACCAGTTACTACTCCCACCACAGTTTCAAGCCAAAATATAATTCGATAGCTTTTAAAGAGCCCTCGTTCAACTCTCAGGTTGAGACAAGTTGATTAATAAAATACAATCAGACAAAAAGTGAAGAAAAGGCAGAGAGAGGATGATTTAAGAACTTTGGCAACTTTACATTTAACATTTTTAGTGTGACACTTACTTTAATACCACGCAGCCGCTGCCTGATGGAGGCGCTGTCCAGAACACCTGTATTTTGGTCCTCCTGCGAGGCGTGCTCTCAGTCACAGCAGGGGGGCAGTTGGTCATAAACTGAGTGTCCTCTTCATCAATGATCTAAAAACAGACAAAATACACCTATCTTTTAAAAACTATTTAGATTTATTATACTGTAGATTTTTACTGCATTGTTCAATGGAAAATCCTGTGAATGCTTTTAGAATTTTTTTTAGAAAATATTTCCACGTGTTGATTCGGTTTCTAGTGACACAAATTTGTATGAAACCTCTGTTCAGTTGCATGACATTCATTGCTGCTTTGCTTTTACAAAAGTTTGAAAGACTTCCAAGAACCATTGGAAGTTTTAAAAAATCCAGAAAATTTAAAAGCAATACATTTACCCCATAGTTCATTCTTTCGCAATCTGCTTTCTTATCATGTAGTGTTTAATTCTATTATGCACTGTAAAGGAGAAATATGTCAATCTCTTCCAATGTTTCTTTGAGGTTCATTGTTTGAAACGTTTTGCGCCACTGACTGGTTACCTAGGCAGACATCAACGGTCAAACGTTCATTACTATCATGGCAGTGAATGGTTTGTACACCCCTGCTTGTTTTGAGCTGCAAAATCCCATAGCGCCTGCCATTGTTGTTACATCAACAATAAATGGAATACAAAATAAATTAAGACGCTCTAAATCGAGCTGCGTGGTTGATGGCTTGTCTACAGATCAGTAAAATAGAGCACTCAGACTTTCCTACATGCTGCTTTTAAACCAAGCCATGATTACAATCACCTGTTGACGTCACCTGTTTAAATAATGATGTGGTTCCAGTTTTTTCAGCTCAATACAAGCACTAAATTTCAAACTTTTTGTTTATTTCAGGCCTCAAATGCAAGGTTGATGTTTTCATGATCCCTGGTGGCAACCCCTAACAAGATTTATCTGGGCTTGGGGCCGGTGCTATAACACACTGGTTTGTGCATCCTAGTGGCCAGGGTGGCACTAAGGGTTAGTGTGTGCATTTCTAAATCTCCATGACATCTTGTAGGAATGCAGTTGGTCCAGTTCTTAAACTATGGCAAACTGACCTCTGACCTGCTATGTTTAAGGGACAGTGTATGGCGAGTCTGTTGGTCCAGCTGATAAAACAAGAAGACCAATATCAAACAAAACCACAGCTGTGCTCAAACGGAGAAAGCGGTTCAATAATTTCTTGAATAATGTTCTATGCTGAATGCAATTAATCTTACATTACTTTAGCTATAGATCAAAAAGGACTAAGCTTTAACCGGGGCAACAAAAAATAAGGGGAAAAAACTATGGTCAATGGATTATATGACTGCAAATTTTACCAGAGGAAATTAAGGCTATAGTGGCCAGGATGGACCAACAAATGAGCTTCTCTGGTTCACGTTGCAGATAATTTAAATCCTTTAAACTGTTAATATACCCCAACAAGCAGTTCATGTGTGATCTTTTTCAGTGTTGAAGCCACATACAATGGGCACACCGCCATTAAAACTGGACATTACAGCAAGAAGAACTAGTGTTTATCCACTTTGCTGGTAATGTCCTGGTGCCAGATACCACACGACTCTTCTTCCACACGAAATGTCTCAAATGTCTTGACAGGCCATTTTTAAGCTCATTAACATGTAGTTTTCTCAAGCAGTTGTAGCATTTTTTAATATACAGGACCAGTTATCTAAAGGTTGCTAGCTTAAACCCCATCACTGCCAGGTTGCCTCTGTTGAGCAAGACCTTTAATATTCAATTGCTTAGACAATATTCTGTCACAAAGTAAGTCATTTTGGATCAGCTAAATACTGAAATGCCAGCCCCTAAATGTAGCTAAAACAGCCACTAAAGGTGTTCAAGATCTAAGGTCAGGACTCTAAGGTACCTGGACCTAATTACTAGGTACATCTACCAAACCCCTAACCTTAGCTACCACTGACCTACAAGTACTTTTGAGTGGTAAATTCAACAGCCAATCTGTGTCTTCCTACACCAGTTCCTGTAGGAGTGCTCTCTCCATGTTTCTCATTATTTTCAAATGACTTTTTGTCTACATCTTGTCATTCTCATATACAAAGAACATTTGGAATGTTTCACAAGGTCGTCATCTTTAATTGGTTTAAAATAACTATTCTATGAATCTATTTCAATCTAACTGTCTTTTATAATCATTTTGCAAGCAGCAAACACATTTCAACCATTGCACAGTAAAAACCATAATTTCACCCAGACCTACTCTTAACCCCTCTGGCCCAGTTTCAATAAATATCCTGAAAGTGCCTTCCAGAGTGTGTGAGAGAGAGGGAGAGAGAGACATCCTGGAGCAAATGCACAAGTGGTAAATTGCATTGGCTAACAAAAGAAAAGGAAAACTGTGAAAAGTTCCCTGGTCTTCAAAGTGAGTTAGTGCAAAATAACCTGACTTCAGTATGATGAAGGACAATAGACGAATGGAGAACCAAGCTATTGCACTAAAAGGCTCTCGGGAGAATTAAAGGGTTTTTATTTGTAGCTCTGAGTGCAACCTGTTGGCTCTCTTGTTTTTGTTTTTTTTAAGCATGACTTCTTTTATCCATGGCTTTCTTTGTACTTTCTTGAAAGCAAAGCTTTCTCAAGGCTTTTAAGCTTGATAAAGTCAGCTTTGGTTTACAAATTGTCTTGGAGAAGTCACTTAACCATTCAAAGCCATTTATCATCTACACTCAGCATCATCATTCAGCAAGACAGTAACTCTAAACAGGAGGAGTTACAAGCGGTTGTTTGGGTCCATCTTAAATTTTATGTTTTCATTAGAATGCCAAAATGTGTAGTTATGAACCAGTATGGGATTCTATTCTATTCTATTCTATTCTATTCTATTCTATTCTATTCTATTCTATTCTATTCTATTCTATTCTATTCTAT
>JAYDZG010000009.1:7839848-7850952 GCA_034509265.1 Microcambeva bendego | reverse complement strand
CAAGAGGTAGCTACATATTTTTTGCTTATCTATTATATGTGCCTGCCAACTATGAGGTCTACCGAACAATGTTATAAGTGTTTAGAGTGTTTTCATCTGTAATTAATTTGTTCAACATTTACCACAATTTCTGCCAAATGTCAATCAAATAGGTAATTATTTAGGCTTGTAAATCATCTAAATTTGATGAGCCATACTCCAGGATCACAAAAAAACTTAAGACAGGAGAAACTGTTTAATTAAAAATACTCAAGGTCACTCAAGTTTTGTTAAACCGAGCTCTTCTTCATGTCTTTATATAACTTGGTTTGTGCACAACAGCACACTTACACTGGAACATGAAATGACCTTCCTTAAACTCTGCTTGAAAGTTGGAAGCATATTATTTCCTTGATATGACTGGGTTATTACAGCTGTTTCAGAAAAAAAAGGATTGTCCCAATAATTTTGTCCATATTAGCAAAAGAATAATCATGCTTTACTGAATCAAAACTACTGAACACAAGACTCAGCAGGATTGGCAAAACCTCTGGGATGGCTGCGTTTTACATATTCATTATACTAATCCTGTTAGGGGACAAAATCTTCCCTCAAGTAATGAAGTGTTGCTTTTGTATTTTTAATTAAACAGTTTCTCCTGTCTTAGGTTTTTTTGTAGTGATCCTGGAGTATGGCTCATCAAATTTAGATGATTTCCAAGCCTAAATAATTAGCTGTTTGATAGACACTTGGCAGAAATTGTGGTAAATGGTGAAGAAATTAATTACTGAGAATTGGATGAAAAAGCAATTAGTACTTTTCTCTCTCTCTAAACGCTTATTACATTGTTCGGTAGATATGAAAAGCTCATAGTTGGCAGGCACATATAATAGATAGGCAAAATATACAGTATGTGGCCACCTCTTGTAATGATTAAACATAGGTGTTTCAGCTACACCCACTGCTAAAGTTAATACAATTTACATTGTTGAGTCACAATTTTATGACCACCAGTTAATATCCCAAACCGCCATGTACAGAGGGACGTGTCACAGGTATCTGGAGCCATACTGACTGCAGGGCATCTCACAGCTTCTAGAGGTTGTGCAGGGTAGAGTTCCTAAAACAAACAGAACCATCAAGGTTCTTGAACAGATGCTAAATTTGGTTTAACTTGGTTTGGGTAGCACTTGGAAGTCTAGGCTCTTTCAAACAATGTAATTCTATCCATGTGACATGTCACATTGTCTTGCTGGAAGATCCCACAGTTATCGACAGTGACAGTCTATTGCCTTGACGAGCTTAGAAAATATCTTTTCAGGTTTAAGCTTAATTGTTCCTGCTTTGCACATATCCACACAAAAGACATGGTTTGTTATGCTTGATATGGAGGAACATCACTGGTATGCACAGAGCCCTGACTTCGAGCCCAGTAAACCCCTTTGGAATAAATTGAAATAGGAATTGCAAGCCAGGTCTGGTCATGCAACACAAATGACCACAAAAACACAACTCCAAATCAATGGCCATGGTTTTGCCAGTCTTCCCTAGTCCTTCTCTTGTTCAGACATGAACATTGACCTTAGCTGAGGTTAGAGACATTGACAGTTCTATAGCTGACTCCTTGGGTAATGAATACATTTGTGATTGCTTGACCTTGTTGGAAAGGTTATAGATGAATAAGATTCATATTCTGCGTGGCTGCTAAAACAAAGCCTCGTTCTGTTTAATCAGATAAATTGGTGTAGTGTTTTCATTTTGTGAACTAGTTTAATGAGTTTCCAGGAACCTGCAGTGGGTGGCGTGGCGCTTCTAAATGGGATGCCTTTGGGTGTTTGAGTAAGTATGTAAATGGGTATGATGTCATTATTAAATTGACACCCTATTTAAGTTGTAAATGCTTGTAGAAAATAATGCAAAGAACAGTTTTGTTTCAAGGTAAATGCCAACATAAAAAAATAACAAAGTTATCAAATCACACCTTAATCCACCCCACAATTTATGACATTCAGGTATAATTAAAATGAATCACACAATGTCACCCAGGTGGTACACCCACACTAAGAATCTGAACACCCCACTTTGAATCTTGGTTTTGCTACCTCTTGGCTGGGCACCAGCTAGTGGACACATTAGCAGTAACTGCAGCAGACAAAATTGGCCACTGAGTCTGCTGGGTGTTTTCAAACATGTGTGAAACCACTGAAGCATGAACGAAAAGGAATGGGCTGAAGGACTACACACATGTCGGAAGCAGACCAATACAGCCTTCTCAAATGCAGATAGGGATTCTCAGCAGCGTAAGACTTTTTGGGTGCCCTAAATCCTGAAAAAATTGAGAAATTGCATGAATAAACATACAAAACAAAGTCACATGACATCAGTTATAAGAATCCAGCTTTGGCACAACAGTTACGTGATGCACCTGTCAGAAGGGGCGTGGAGCAGGAAAATATACCTTCCTCAAACACAATCAGGATTCCCAGGAGTGGAAGACTAATTGGTTATGCTAAATTGTGAGAACAAGGGAGAAGATGCATAAATAAACCCACAAAAAGTCACAAAACATCAATTATACCAGTTAAATGAAGACGTAATTATGAGTGTTCTATTATAAATATGTCCCTTTATACAAAGTGATGTCTGTAAAGAATTTTTCAAACGCAGAGCCATGACATCAACAATTGATGAAGTGTAACATCAGCTATGAGCCAGACCTCCTCATCCAACACCAGCCTTTTCCCTCATGAATCCTCCTTTATCTATTTGAGCACACATTCCTGAAGACACAAATCAAAATCTCATTGAAATCAAGCTGCTAAGGAAAGTGTGGCGAAAAACTACTCACTTCCAAAATACTTAAAGGAAAAAATCAGAATACCAAGTAGCAGAGAAATGTTACTTTAATGTCTGTCACTAGATCACACAATAAATGAGTGCTCCCGGGTAACCACTGACTAGTCCTGCAGTTGGCGTGCTTTTATATTACCAAGGTTTCACAACAGGGCATCTTATTTGGAGTTCTGCTTTAGGATTTGATTACATCATGTGTTTCTATTCTATAAAATCTCTATAAGGAGTCATATGTATCCATGCTCGAGGTTAAAAATGCTCTAGATTGACAAGCCAAACTGTCTTCTGGAACTTCGTACAAACAACTACACATCTATGCATTTAAACATTAGTTGTCATAACAATAGTTATTTACTTGACTAATTTCTAATAATATTCCACAAAATGGTTCAGTTTCATAACCAAAAGGTTTGGATAAACAAGTTACACAGTCAGATGTCTACATACTTTAGTTGATGTGATGTGTTTCTGCTCTTATATTGGATGTATTGTAAACAGAATTTGGATTTGGAAAAAATCACAACACATTTCCACAACACAATGAGAATCACTGAATTATGAGAATCAGAACTTCGGAAAGCTAAGAACTGGGTTTGATTCAAGAATGATTATCATAATGGAATGTAAAAGAGCACAGTCGGAGTGTTAATATGACAAGACTTCACATCCTTGGTGTTGTAGCAGCAGATTTGAATGAGTGTGACAATGAGGAGAAAGACAGAACAAACACTTGCTGGCTGTTCAGCTCAATAGCTACTCAGCCAAGGCTTATTTTCCAGTGCCACCTCTGACACATTTACATTCCTAACCAATTACTTCAGATACTAATGACAGTTGGAGCATTAATAGTCTGACTGGACTAACAAGCGCACAATGTAAAACTGTCACTTGGTTCCATGAAACTGAAATGATAGCACAGGGCTCGTTTTAGAAGCTTGTTTACAACTTAACTGGGCAGAATGTTTGATATGATTCTTGTTTTTATGGAGTATTAAAATGTCAATGTGCACTTTTGCTAAAGTAATTACTGACTAAAATCCACTCCTATTCACTGTATTGAATGTATAATGCTAATTCATCAGCTGACATTTGAAATAGACTAATACATCATTGGCCTTTCAGAAAATACTTTGTGAATCTGAATCATTAATATCTTGAAGAAATGTATTTATTTAAGCCTATTTTTTAGTATTGCATGTCCATTGTTTTTTTTTCCTTGATGGTGTGCGCTCACAATGTCAGTGGTCAAAATTATCATGTACCCATTATGCTGCAAACATCTGTTCATGCTTTGTATGTTTTAATCCTCATTAAGCCTTTTATGGTTCATAATAGGACAGATGTGCTGGGCGAAAGGCAGGAAACACCCTGGCCTGGTCACCACGCCAGTCCATCACAGGGCAAGAACACACACACTCACACTCCAATAACTCTAGTTAACCAATTACATGTGTTTGGACTGTGTGTGGAAAACTGAGCTCTTGGAGGAAACCCATGAAAATATTGCGAGAAGATGCAAACCTGGATTGCTCCACCTGGAAATTAAAACTAGGACCTTCTAGCTGTGAAGCCACCAAGCTCCCCTATGTTGCAAGCATCAAATGTAAAATTTTGGTGATCCATATTTTTTTTTTTAAGTTTATTTGTGGTTTGTCAGTTAAAATAATTAAAATGCATTAAAAAATACACGAAACTCTTAATATAATGGTAATAATCCAACTCAGCAATAGATACACTCTTAATGTAAAAAATAATAATACTGTGGGGGGCATGGTGGTTCTCACAGCAAGAGGGTCCTGGGTTTGATCCTCAGGTGGGGTGGTCCGGGTCCTGTCTGTTTGGAGTTTGTATGTGATCCCATGTCTACATGGGTTTCCTTTAGTAGTTTCCTAGTAGTAGTTTCCTCCCACTGTCCAAAAACATGCAGCCAGGTTAATTTGAGACACTGAATTGTCTTATATATCTAGCCACTATGATGCATAAACCAGTGCATTGCAGAAAGAACATCCTGCATAAAAACTATACCAGTGCAATAATGTGGCTCACAATCCGTTGTGGCGACCCCTAGCAGGAGCAGCCAAAAGAGAAAAAACATGCACTCTGAAAACATAACTAGGTGATAGCTAAAACTGAGCCAAATAAGATGACGGGACACTCTGCTCACTTCTTTTTGATTGAAACAGGCGTTTACCTTGGGCAAACCTGATGCTTTCACATCAATCTGCATAAAAAAACCTAAATAATCTTTAAAATCTTAGGGATCAGTAACATTAGCTATATTTAAGGAATTAGTAAAAAATAATTCAGTCTCTTTCACAGTCATAAGACTGTAATACCTAGTTGTATAGTGCCAGTTTATAAATCATTTGTGAAAGGTTCTAGCTACGCCACAGAGAGGTCGGTGTTGCTTTGACAAAGAAAAATATGGTCATCGATTAAAGTGATAAGTTACAGTTGTACGCTGTTCTATCTAGGCAGATTTGCAATTGATTAAGGGTCTAGTGGCACCCTGAATGGCTTGAGCAGAGTATCACACAAAGCAATGTCTATCACAAGACCCTGCAACCCTATACATCATACCTGTACAAATGACAACAAAGAGCAAAAGATGGCAATGAACTTGATTAAGTATGTGGTATATGGCGGTCCATGGTTAAGATCTATATACTGTATACCCTGTGTATAGAACCTATGCCTCTCTATTCTTTTCTGTTCTGATTCCTGTTGGTCATTTGTTTCTTACAGCAGGCCAAGGTTTTCTGATGGTCTTAAAACATCATTGCATTGCACATTTTTTACTAAACTTAGCAAACTGGCTAATATATGCATCACCTCAATATTTTTGTTAGGCTTATAACCAGATTAAGATTGATACTCTATATAGCCAGTATAAGTTATGTTGACACAACCACCTCCCAATTTACTGGGAATGGTAGTTACACAAGGTTTTTGGACTGTTGGAGGAAACCGGAGCACCCAGAGTAAACCCACGCAGACACACGGAGAACTCAGACCACCCCACCTGCGAATCGAACTCTCTTTCTGTGAGGCGACAGTGCTAGCCTCTGCTGAGATTGAAACATGGATCTTATTGATGGTTGGCTGGTGAATAAGAGAACCAGTACATCTGAATAAAATATAAAAATAGATCAACTAAACTCTGCCATCAAGGCCTTATAGTATACGGCACATGTGGTTGTCTGTCCAGCAGGTTATTTAATTTCCTTTAATTGAGGCTAAATTATTGTGTAGAATCATAGACCCAGGTGAGCCTTCCCACATCTACAAACATGTTCAGTTGCATAATGTTTTTATCTCTAAAAAGTGTTCCAATTTGGGAATGATGCAAATAGACTTATGATTGACTTGAGAACATATTTATAATATGTATAACAGAATGACATGAATTGAGGGGAATTACAAGGATTTCTTCACAACAATATGATGATGAATATTGCATCAATGTGCTCCTGTTAATATTTATATGGGTCTTTATATGGAAATCTATTCCTCAAAAACAAGGGTGAATCAGAGCTGTCATTTATTTTTCTCAACTGTCAGTCAGTGATGTTTTCAGTTCATGCAACACTTCCTTCCATTTTGCTTGCTGTTCTGTTGTTGGTCCTGCTGTAAGGACTAGCAAACCCTGCAGCTTTGCATTAATCAGATGCTGACTACATTATCTTAGGTCTTTCATAGTGAAGGGCTCATTTACATAGTGAAAACAGAGCAGGTCTAAACTACGTCATTACAGAGAATCTCATGAATTAAACAACAACTAGTACAAATGATTCAGGTTTATAGTGTTTACAAGGAAAGTAAAGCTGTAAAGACCTTAAGAGAAGGACATTTATAAGAAAGAATGATTATGAGTTTACCTTGCTGGAGTTTGTGCTTTGTGGTGGTCCTTTTGAAAGTCATTTGCAAAACAAGTTTATTAAAAATATATGAAATCAACACAGTTTAAAAAGATTAAAACAGCTAATTCATCAGTGTTCATCAGTGTGGTATAGTGGTGACCTGGGTTTGATTCCCGACCAACACATATCCTTTGGAACAGTGGTAGCCTAGTAGGTGGAGCTTGGGGCTATCAGACAAAGATTGGTGGTTCAAATCCAGGCTCTACTATGCAACCACTGTTGGGTCCTAGAGCAAGACCCTTAAGCATCAATGCTCCAGGGGTGTCATAAAAAAACTAATCTTGATCCATACATTCTTAATATAAATTGTCTAAGGGTTGCAGCATGGTACCTTGGTGGGAAGCACTGTTGCCTCAGAGCAAGAACGTCCTGGGTTTGATCCCCAGACGGGACCCCAGGCAGTCTGGGTCCTTTCTGGATTCATTGTAAAGGAAAGATAAGCAAATAGTAAACATATAATTGTTTGCTTAATAAAGATTTGTCAGGTGGATCAAAGCATCTCAATCAAAACATAATCTTTATGCTTAATGGAAATGACAGATGCATATCCTGACACAACCCTCCCTATATATCCGGGCTTGTGACAATGGTTTGTGCATCCTAGTGGCTAGATACCTATAGGACAATTCAGCGTCTCCAATAAATATGGCTTTCCCAGGAAAGTTACATAGAGCTTATTAGAGATTATCAGGCATCTTTGTGGGAAACAAGGTCTAAAAAGACATGGTTTTAAAAAGTTTGGTGTGAACATTCTTGTGCACATAGGATTTCTTTTCTCTCCATCTTCATCTCAGTTCTGTACACCCAGGCAAGCAGAGGAAATTGCTTAAAATGTTTTTATTTTTTTAGCATCAAAGTCTGATTGATAGTGCGGTGTAGATAATGAAAACCCTGTCAGCAAAGCACCTTCATGCAGCACACCAATTAAAGGCTGAACTTGTCAAAGTCAGCACTGTGAATTTGAACAAACTGTGCAAGAGCTGGCAAGACAGAAGAGAATATAAATTCATCTAGCTGAATGCTGACTGAACAATCTTTTGTGTCGTTGGTGTAGCATCCCTGAGGAAAACTGTGTTCAAGTATATTATCAAAAAGCAAGATATATTGCTATTTAAAATGTGCCACATACATGTCTTTATCATTTTTTAAATCCACAAGATAGTACTAAGTAAAGTCTCAAAGATTACAACTGACTTTTGTATGAGCTTCACATGCTGTGGCAGTAGTGCTGGGGGATAAAATGATAATGATAATTTTTATCAGAAAAAACTTTTCCTCGATTATAATGATAAGCTGAGAACATATATTGATTTTATATTTCTTCCTCACAGTGCAGAAAAGCACAGAAAGCAGCATTATGATGCAGCACTTAGGTCTGTTTTAAAGCTGGCACAACAGCAAATCAGGCTGCACTCTGAACAGGATAAGATGAGCAATAGCATGAACAATAAGCTCAGAAAGGCTGGACCATGGGGAAAACCCCAAAAGCAGAAGAGAAGGTGAAAGTGAGCCATCTGAGTTTATAAAGAAAGTCTTCCAAAGAAAGTCAGAAGTGGTTCTGATTTCTTAAACCCTTTATGCACATTATTGTGAATACACAGATTTCATTCAGACTGCAGCAGAGGTAGTGTATGTTTTCACTTATTCTGTTTTGCGCTTAATTTCCTTCTGGATCAAAAAAGTCTATCTTATGTAGTACATACCTTAGAACTTTTAGCAATCATTGGTTTCTCGTAGGACTGGTGAGAGGGAAAGCAAATGCACAGTTAACCCAAAAATGTAAAACCTTTCTGTATGTTATCTTAATTTCCCTGAGGGAACCATCCCAAAAGAATTGAACTATCTATCTAACTGTCTGTCTGTCTGTCTGTCTGTCTATCCGTCCATCCATCCATCCGTCTATCCATCCATCAGTCCATACAAAAAATAGTGTTGAATTGTAGGTATCAATAGCAGTAGTATCAATAGAGGTAGACATTGTATTTGTAGCTGTGAAACAGTAGTTTTGATAATAGGAATACTTTTAGTGGTAATAATCATGGCTGTATGTATAGTGGTAGAAGTATTTGCGAAAACAGTAGTGGTGGTAATAAAAATATTCTTACTAGCAGTAGTGGTGCTAATATTTATAGTGGTAGAAGTAGTATTTGTAATTGTGAAAGGAGTATTAGCAGTACACTGTAAAAAATATCATTTTTGTTTAAACCTAAAATAGTAAGTTAGGTAAACTCAGAAAGTGTAGATATTAAAACTGGGCATAAAGGCAACATCACATTACAATTTGTTGAGTCAACACATTTTTTTCCTCCCATAAAATTATTTTTAAGTGAAGGTAACCAAGTGATCATTCCATTCAAAAATAATTTTATAGTTGCATGAACTTAAAATATCTTAGTTTAAACCGCTTCATTACATTTTAACTTGAATAGAATTCCCTAGTTCAGTTAAATTAATTCCACTAAAATCACATTGAAAAAAAGATAACTTTAAAATCCTCATAACAATTTGCATGAACTCACCATTAAGTGTAACATCTCAGAAGAAGTTATGTAAAGGTCAATTATATTAAAGTTAAAAAGTTATATGTACTTAACTAATGATGTAGTCCATTTAGTTTTAATTCATAGAATGGTCATTACTTCAATATATTAAGTAAATCTGTAATGAAATAACTACTTATTTGACACTATATATTTTCATTTACTTAGTTGCATAAATTGATATTACTCACAGTATTTACATAAATGCCGATACATTGGTCTATACATTACCAAATGTTATATATACAATATACTATTAAAAAATGTAGGAATAATTTTGTGGTAATAACTGTGGAGGTATTGATAGTGGCAGGAGTTGTATTTGTAATTGTGAAAACAGTAGTATCAGTAGTAGTAGGAATACTGGTAGTGGTCTTTATAGTGGTAGAAGTAGTATTAGTAATAGTAAGAATACTGGTGTTAGTATTTGTAGTGATAGAAGTAGTAATAGTAGGAATACTGGTAGTAGTATTTATAGTGGTAGAAGTATTGGATAAAACAGTATTGTTGGTAATTGAATAGTCTTAGTAGCAATAGTGGTCTATAGTAGCTATAGTTGTAGCTATAGTAACAGTAGTGACCATTGTGGACGTAAGTGTGCAGTGTAAACCAGCTCACCCTGAAACACAGTGTATCCTGCCATTAAAACAACTAGAACAGCAGCATTTTCATTAGCACCACACTGAGCAAACTTAATAGCTCACTGCATACACAAATTACTGACTGCTTCTCAAAATAGAGACAGCAAAGAGCTCACAAAATGATGCAGTGCCAGTCCTTCCATGCATCTAGCTGTTACTTCATTTGGTAAATTGAGTTTATGCTGAATGAGTTTATTAAAAGAGTTTAATTTGTTTGTCCTTTCCAATGCATAGAACTAGATAAACATTTTGTTGATAACCATGGAGGGGAATGTATTTGTTTTTTCACCCAGAACTCATAGTCTCCTTCAAAATTATTGCCTCCACTGGTAATGATAAGTAACAGGGTTATATGATTTATTTTTAATTAGCTTTATTTAGACTTGAGAAAGATTCAGCACGTAGTGAAATAAAGTAATTTTATTCTGAGAAAACCTTATCTAAAAATAATTAATTATAACAAAACCACTCACCTTGCTTTTAATATTTGGTGGAACCTCCTTGCCATAAAACAGCAATTAGTCTTTCCCCATAACAACGTATAAGGTTAGAAAGTACAGCACAGGGAATTTCAGACTCTTTACACAATCTCGCCGGAACATTCAGGTGTCTAGGACATTTCTTGTGCACTTGTGTTTTGTAGCTTATCCCACAGTTTTATTGTTTTAGATCAATACACTAAGAGGGCTGGTAAGCCTGATTTTGTAAACCTTTTTGTGTTGGTCTGTATTTGTTTAATGTATATGTTTCATTCTGTTCATATTAAATGTTGTGCACTGACACTGCTGATGTGGTTAACTTTTACTAGCCTTATAAATGGAAAAATCTAAGAGCAACAATCAGTAGGAGGCCCAAACCAAAAGAATACATGCTAAAATATGCAACTAATAAACTTTTTTGCAGTAGATGTCTGATTCTATGATAGAAACAATTGAAAAGGTAATAGATAATGTGGTGGTGGTGGTAGTGGTTTAATAATGTGAACACATTTGTAACTACATTTAACATGATTAAAGCTAAATAATTATAGTATTTATATAATATGCCGAGGTGAACCAGCTGGATTTTCTGTTAGCAAACCAATATCAAGAGCCTGAACTCCCCCTGGCCTCTAAGATGCACAAACCAGTGCATTGTAGTTCTTGTCCCAAGGTCAGATAAAAAGAAAGGT
>JAYDZG010000009.1:7787290-7798030 GCA_034509265.1 Microcambeva bendego | reverse complement strand
GAAAGCTTGTTTCAAGCCATTATTGCTGTGTACTTTACCCCAGCTGCCACATGGTATTCTTTTTGAAGATTACTTGATGTCATCTTATGATTGTTGAGTGACATTTGAATAAGTTGTTGGTCATATTGATTAGTAATTGATTGATCTAAATATGTATATTATCTATACCAACATATGTATTGGAATTGGATTCCTGATGGGTCTTATCAAAAACAAGAATATAGTAACAAAACTAAATTTCTATCCTTCACTGGCTCACTTAAATATTGCTGCATAAACCATGTCAACCAAAACTGTGTTTATATGTTGAACGTTTCTGTATCGGCACATGCATCAGCAGTACTGGGCCTATATTTACTCAGATTTACACCAAAATTTGCAGTATCACACACCATTAATATCTATTAGAAAAAAATATTTTTCCCTCCTGCTGATCTGTGGCTTTCTGCTGTTTTTGACATTAAAAAAATGGAAGCTTTCTGATTATACAATATCCCTGATGACCACAGCAGTGTTTTGTACTTTATACTTACAGTAAGATTTGTTTTAAGTGCAAATTTATTCATTACATCATGACAAGAAAAATAAGTGTGCCTGTGTTAGAATTCAACAGACACTGGAATCTCATGCATGTAGAGACGCTGATTTAAGAAAATAATAGTCTCTGATTTTTCCAGAGCTGGAAACATTTAGCACAGCTCATTAAAACACTATAAATGTATTTATTGTGAAAACCCTATAACATCTTTTATAGACTAATAATAATCTACTAGTAAAGCTTGCTTTCTAAACTGTTCTTCACGCTGATCCTGTGCTTTTTATAAGGTGAAATTTAATGATCCTCTTGGACATTTTATGACCTAGGGGTTCAGAGTTGTTTATCTGAAGTTGTTAAATGTTGAGTCTTTTGGGTCTACAACAAGAAACACTGCGATACACCTCACAGCTGGAGAGCTAAGTTTATGCTTAGGTCTGCTGTTTATTGAATGCTGAAGCTCTGAGGATCTTGAGTACACACTGTGCTTGTACTTTAAAGGCCAATTCACACCAGAACAGTTTTAATAGTTTGTCTCAAGCCACTGTGTTGGAACAACTACCCCTCCAATTTAATCAATTTTCCAGCCCAGAGCCCCTTGTCTATCAAATTACATTCTAGTAATCTAGTTTATTTTCTCATTTAAATTCAAACTGCAGCTAAAATAAAACATTTACATACACATATAAGGGCCATGTAATTCTAGAAATTTCAGTTTCTGCTATTTTTTTTTCTTTTTCAAATATATTTTGCTTAAAAAGCTTTATAAATTTTAATTATTTTTTTCATACAAAAGTTCATAAGAATTGTTTTTATTGTTGGGGTGGAAATATAAAATAGGAATTAACAATCAGCTTTCGAGATCCACAGTGTGACTACTTACATTTGTACTCTGACTTGTACCAAAAACCCAGTGAGCTGCCTTGCTCTCTTAGTTCCTACATAGGCAGCTATCTAGGTAGAGAGGATTCTAATAAGCCATTAACTAATAAGTCACGAATGGCATGACATGCAACATTGTGTGGCTGTCTTGAGCAAGTCATGTATACGGTTACTGTATTGTAAGTTGCTTTGGATAAAGGCATCAACTAAATATTGAAATTGCGGTCTATACTGTATATGTAGAGAGCGTTCCAGGTTTTCAAACATACCCACTGTCTAACTTAGTAAGTAGTGTAGTGAAATGTAGTAAGTGTGTGTACACACACAGTATTAACATTATTATTAATGGCAATACATGTAATCTTTGATTAACAACCACTCAACATAAGCTGCTTGTTTATTCTCACCTGCATACATTTCGAATTTTAACTCATTTTAAAATGTATGTTGACCTTGTGTACACAAAATCATGCACACTTTTAATGTCTGAAGGGAATAATATATCTTAATGTCTTATATAACTGCTCATAAATATTCTATGACCAATGGCTTTTTCTGTCTTAAAGGTCAAGAGCTATTTAACTCATTTATAACATGCTTTGAAGTTCTCATAAAGTTCTCATGAAAGCTATGTTTAAGAGTAATGGTGCAATTTTATTGCAGCAGATCAAAATGTGCTTTGCTCCAGTGGAGGGAGAAGACAACCAAACCTTGTATTACCAAATTGAGGGTATATTGGAACTGGAGGCACTGCCTCAGGGGTTCTGTAATAATCCTGCACCCTCTTCTCCTCTACAGACAAAAATGAACTGAGAAAGTACCAAAAGTTATCTGGTATAGACAATTGGGGAAATCTTTGTTCCAACACATAAAGGTTTCTAATTTTTGCTAGTATTGATGGTAATTGTAATTGAGAGATTTTAATAAAATATTTTACTATCTAGTAGTAGATACATACTATGCCAAACAATGCTGCACATAATTTGTCAGGTGCCATCAACCAATTGAGGTGAAAAGCACCAGTGCACTTAACAAAAGGTTCATTTGAGACACTGAAATGTTCAAATTCAGCCACAAGGCTGCACAAACAAATGCATTGTAGTGCAGGTTCCAATGAATAAAGAGATGTGTCAGGAAGGGTCTCCGGTGTAGGATTTACTGTGGCGACCCCTAACGAGAGCAGGCAGAAAAAAGTGTTCCATACTGTTCCATTAGTATAATCAGACTGTAAAACTATGTTAAAAAGCAAAAGTAACCAAAAGTTATTTTACTAATGACTTCAATATGAAGCAATTAAGCTTAATTTGCCTTTAACTATGCTTAATGTTACAAAAATGTCTAAACTGCTCATTGTCCCTGTGAATAAAGAAAAACATACGTGAGCAGCTCTTATACTTATAACAATGCACTACAACACTGTGTTATCTTGGACAAATGTTGAAAATGAACGCTCAAACAAAGGCCATAAAATGATCCATTGTACAGTAATCCTCTACCATAAATCTAATTACCAGCCATGACAAAAGCTTAATTTAACAGAACAAAGCATGAAGAAAAAAAGCTGAAATAAGGTAATTTAAATAAGTGGCAAAGTCATTGAATCTATTCATTAAAAGTCTACAAGGTTACTTTTAATAATTTACCGCAGATTAAGAATAATTACGACAGGTCACATTTTGGTACTGACATACAGGGTAAAGAATTAAACCTGTAAGAATGAAAATAAACTAAAAAATAGAAGTGCAGGATATAAGCAATCAAACAAGGTGGCCAAAATAATGGAAACTTCTCCAGCCATCTGCGACAACCAGGTTGTCTGAAAAAGATGGCTCAAATAGCCTTGGTTCTACTTTTAATGCAAATACGGGTATAAAAATCAAACAGAAAATGTGTTCTATGTTAATGTGTATTTTACAACCCCAAATCTGAAAAAAGCTGGAATACAGTCTGTCGCTGTACAGGGCTGTGTTAGTACACTTGGCAAGAGTCAAGTACACTTCTGTGCTGGCAGCAATAATGCAGGAAAGTACATTGAGATCTTAGTGCAACATATGCTGCCTTCAAGACGTCATCTTTTCCAGGGACATCCAACATTTTTTCTATAAGACAATCCAATTCTTAAAGCATCATTAAACAAGTTTCTTTAAGATTATATCGATAACAGTTTTTGTGTCTCGGAGGAAAGTGGAGCACCTGAAGTAAACCAACACAGACACACGAAGAACATGTAAACTTAACACATAAAGGACCCAGGCCACCCCACCAAGGGATTAAACCCAGGACCTTCTTGCTGTGAGGCGAGAGTGCTACTGACTTCATGCTAAAAAATATCTCAGGTTAATACTGCTACTGCTGCAAAGTAAATTTAAGAAGCTGTTTAGTTTTTCTGATTTGGGTTTGTACATGTTGTGTCTGAAACTGACGTTTCTTAACATGCTAATAAACTTATGGATGCTAGTCCTGCCCCTCTACCTAGGAGAGCTTTCATGGGCAAATTAGTTCAAGATGTGTAAAAGATCAAGGTCTAAATATTTTAGGACAGCCCTGACAAATATAAAGATCCACATTGCAGAGCTTCACTATGTGTCACTGACAACCCCACTTTCCCTTTGGGAACTAGATGGCAGCGTGTCATCTCCTAACTTACCTGTCGACTCCTTTGATCTTTCCAAATTCCTCCTACGGATGTGTGAAGGCAGTCTGGTGCTTCTATACTTGGCACAAACCTTAGGAGGAAAGAAACTGGATCAACGGCTTTGTTGCACTGAGAATGTTTATGCACAACATTAGATGGAAACATTTTTTTTTTACAAAAGAGAACCTGTAAATGGGGAGAAAGTTGGAAAAAAAGGGTTTTCTGTGGTAAATCTCATCGTGGCACAGGAGAAAACAAGCAGAACACTAGCACACAAGCCCGTTGGCATGTGTAAAATGGGAAAATAGAGCTGAGTTAAATGTGCAATGATCTCCACCATGATGAGGCCAAACCACTCGAGCACAGACATTTCATACACTATAGCTCAGAAATGGCTTAATCAATCCTCTAGGAGAGAAAAATAGATGGATATTAAAGAGTAAGTGGCCAAGCAGCAGGTGGGAATCCTGCTGTCTGTTCAACATAAAAGCAGCTGCTCCTTAGAAGCAATGGTGGTTCTTAACTTTTGTTCCTCATAGACCTCCATGTTAAAAAAAATCTGGGACTCCCTTGACATGGGTTATGATATAATTCATATGCTTTTAAATAGTCTGAGAAAAGGTGTCGTCTTCTTTAGATTCGTCAATAACGCATGCACATATCTGGGTATTTTCTGCTTTTGGTGAGGTGGTGGTGGGATTATTTCTAGTCACTATCTGATGACCATTGCTTTTTAGAGGTGGGCATATCAAATATTTGTCTATTCTTTAAGACCTACCATAGGATATGGGTGATTTCCAATGGATTAATTTGTTATCATCAGCATTTTCTGTATGCCAAAAGCTTATTGTTTTTTCATCCAATCATGTGATCATTTTTGTACTCTTTTCTGTACAATGCAACTGTATGATTTCAGGTGTTAAAAGGGATGCAAGGTACCAAGAAGAAAGTCCTCATGGACAAAAAAGCAAATCTCTTTTGGTAACAAACAGTTACCAGAGGTATAGATACAAACCAGACATCCTGCTGCTATTAGCAACAACACTACACCACCTGTGCTTCATTTTGCTGAGGATGTAACAGTGCACCACGAGTCAGTTAAGAATCGATTCCCATGAGGCCCATGAGGCACGATATTCACGTTTAACAAATGGATGTTGAATTTAAACAGCAGAAGAATTTACCTCATCAGTTTAATTCAGAATTGTTTTGCATAGTTTGTACCTGTCTTAGAAACATGCATTTATTATATAAAGAAATAAAAGATAATCACAAATACATTATTTTTAAAATAAATAATTTAAAAAAATTGTTTTTGCTCACAACAGTACAGAAGCGCATAACGATCCAAATAAACAAGGACACAAACGACAATATGGAAAATACTGGGAGGAATAGCTCTACATAAAAGTTTTCATCTTTAATAATTCATTAGCTCTGATTTCATGAAAAAAACACTTTTTTGCTAACCTTCACAATTAGTTGATAACACCTTTGTAAAAAAGAATCTGGTTCACTGAATTTGTTCCTACCCCGGAGCCACCCAGGGTGCGAGACAGGAATACACAGTAGACAGCATGTCAATGTACTGCTGGAAATCACTTATTCACCCACTCCTGTTCTTCATCACCTTCCTCACACCAATGTTGGAATTCAGAACAGCCATTCATTTTTTATATGTTTGGGAGGTGGGACGAAACTTGAGTATGCCATTAGAATTCACATGAACAAGGAGTGAACAATAAAGACTTGACAGTGTTGAGGTTTAGGTCCAAATATGTTAATCAATTAACTATAGAAGAAGCAGAAAAGGAAATTACATTAACCAGTGTTCATAACCATGTTATAGCCAAACTAGCTTTGAATGTAGTTCTAATTAGCTTAGAGTCCAGCATAATGGGTTAATTCTCAAAGCAGATCACAACCCAGAGCTGCTTGAGCATAAAAAAATAAATCAATAAAGAACATAAAAATACAAAACTACAGCCAATTTGAATTAGACAGGCCACCTAAACCTGGTCAGAGAACTTTTCAACTTGGTGTTCAAAACACTTATGACGAAGTGTGCGAACCTACTGGACCTTCTGCATTGTGAGGCAAAAAACATAGTTGTTTTCAAATGTAAATACTTTTTTATTGGTGTTTAAATATGTATGGGTGTATTTATTACATGGAGGAAGACATTATCTGACATGCTAGTGTGTTGTGTCACCTCATCCCATTGATTTGAACTTAGTAAGCGTTCAAATGACCCGCCTTCTAAGGCAATGTCACATAACAATCCTTTCTAATTAGTTCCCCCACTCAAAATTAAGTATGAACTTGGCATAGGAGGAGAAAACACATTTGCTTTGCTTTGCCTAGATGATAAACCAGGTGGATGCTTTAACCTGTGCAGCATTGGTTCTGTACTGAGGAAATTGATTACTGATTCTACCTAATTATCCCTGATGAATTAATTAATAAAAATATTAGGTTGTAACAATTATTAATGTAAAAACGTGTTTGGTTGATTAATACATTTTAATACAATTGATGCTTTGAGGCCCTTTGCAATATATTACTGTTTCATCACCAAAAAGGCAAACAATACAGCCATTAAAATTTCCTGTGAATACACCCAAGAAACACATATTAATAAAGGGATAAAGCTAAACATAATTTCCCATTTCCCATTGCAATCTTATTGCATCATACCCGCCTGGAAGAAAGGGTACACAAAATCCATTACTAAGAGGACACACGAGAGTCTTGTGCTAAGAGTCAGTGGGAGCAAAAAAGCAATAAAAACACTGCTCTCAAACTCTCAAAACTACCTTCTTCTCAACAACCCTGATTCATAAAACTAAAGAAATAAATATCTATAGAAAAGGACCGGCCGTGACCGGAAGGTGACCGGTTCGATTCCTGGAGCCGACAGGACACAACTGAAGTGTCCTGGAGCAAGGCACCCAACCCCAAGCTGCAATGGGTGGGGCTTTCATACTCTCTGGGCAAGATTAACGTTTAATTTGGGAACTACCGGGTGCCACCAGCCTATAGATAATCATATATAGCAGGCTCTGAATGTGACATGGGTGTCTTGTCTGCCGATGTCACATAGCAGTTAAAGTCACATTGCAAACAGAGTGAAACAATGGCTTTATGGATAGCACTGTCAACTCACAGCAAGAAGGTCCTAAATCGATTCCAGGTTGGAACAATCCAGGTTTTTCCTGTGTCGGTGTGGGTTTCTTCACTCAGTTACTTCTGATCAACTTGCCCTAAGCTGCACAAAGAATAACAATGACTGCTTGTGTTGGTATCCAGCAGGCAGATGATGTTGTGCTTGCATGAGGGAATCAGGTTAATGGCAAGTTTCAAGCAGCTAGCAGGGAGACTAGTGTTTGCATTTCAATGACCAAACCATGGAGCATTTTGGTGGTATCCTCTAGTTGACTACCAGACAATTGTTTTTGCTATAGGGACATGAAAGTGGTTAGGATCAGAGCTAGATAGAGTTAGATATATTTTAAATCCAAAAGGCATTTATTTTATTCAATTCGAATTGCTGAGGTTTAAACTGAGATGATTTTTCCTGTAATGAAAAAAAAAATAGTTTTTATAATATTTTTAGCTACTAGGTCTGTCCCAATATATTTAACATGTAATTCTTGCGTAATGTTCTCTGGAAGTGTCTATTTTACAATACAAAAATACTTTTATAACATCCTACTACAATGGAATCTTGACTTACGAATTTAATTGATTATGGAGGGATTTTCTTAAGTCCAAATGTTTGTATGTTAAACCTATTTTCCCTTAAGAAATAATGTAAAAAGCCTAACCTTTCTGTCATCTTAAATGCTCCATTTTGTTATAAGTAGAAGTGTATAAACCTCAAATCTTAAATTATAGAACAGATATTACTCCACGAAACAACACACACTATTACTGTACTGACAATAAAAAACACACATCACATTTCAGTACAGTACGTGTGCCATATCATACATCATCAGACATTTATTTTATTTTATTTTTTCATTTTCTCAACAATGCATTCTCTGCATCTCCTTTGGGGTCCATTTGCTGTTAAATCTATACAAAATATAAAAAAAAAAACACTTTCCACAGTCGGAATGTTAGCTACCTAACTAAATAGGATCTTGCCTTATGAATAAAGCATGTCATGTCTCCTTCCGAGTAACGAAAACAGATAATAGTTGTTACTGACAAGCCCAAATTTACAACATCAATAATAATTCATTTACAATTAAAAATTACTTTATAAAGTTATTTTCCCTGCAATTTAGTCTGTGTCCTAGGTTCGCACATTCGTCCGTACCATTACATGTTCCATAGCACGATGATTTAATTCGTAACACAAAATTTGCTCATACATTAAGTCAAAATAAATCTTTTGTAACCCAAAATCTGGATTTACTCAGTTTGGTTTAAATCACAGTTACTACGTGTTTACATTGGACGCCAATAATAGCTTTTAGAAAAGGTAAACCCCTGTAGCTAGGCTGCACTAACCCAACATTACATGTCATCGTGCTACCACACTGACTCTAAAACCTGTACAAAAACACTGTGACCATAGCTTCGAGGAGACTAATTATAAGACTGGAAATGGAAACATAATGGGTTCACAGAAATAAGGACAGGACAAATCAGAAGGAAGAAATGATAAAAATGGAAGAAGACAAAAAGACAAGAAAATGTTTTTTACTCTAAGCCGACCCCTTTCATGGTATTTTAATTAGCTCTCTCGCTCTAACCTTCCCCTCTAGCCTGCTCTTCACCCCATCCCATGATGAAGTATTTACCCAGACTGATGAGAAATGCCTGTGTGACTATGCCAGCTCTCTTAGCTACTTGAGACAGAAATAATGCCCCAAGCATGACAGGAATCCATAGTTATCAGACCAGAGAGTCTAAATCTTACAATGTAATTTAAAAAAATCTGGAAATGAAAATGTCTACAGTCAAGTTAGCTTTAAAATGTCATAAGGGACTGATTACATTCAGAAAAATAGGAACAGTAGGTCCTGTATTGCACAAAACATCCAAAACAATAAAAATCTATGGACAGTTTAAACTGTCAAATTTATTGCAGAATTATAAGGATTTTTTTATTTCTCCAAACCTCCAGACACATTTTTGTCTCGGCATAAAATGAAGGTTTGAATTTTATTGTCAACCTTGGCAAAGATAATACAGTTCAAGATCATTTAAAACCAGGCCAGTCAAACTACCTCTATATTTATATGTGTACAGATAAATTATCTTTAGGTTCACAAGGCCACAATTTTAGATGCCATTGTAGAACTATCTTCACACAGTCCGAAAACATGCAAGCAGGTTAATTGAAAACACTGAATTGTCCTATAGGTACCTAGTCACTAGGATGAATAAACCAGTTAAATGTAGTGCAGGTCCCAAGCCTGGATAAACCTGCTGGTTATGTCAGGAAGGTCAGCCGGGTAAAAACTATGACAGTTCAATAATGCATAATGGGAGAAGAAATTTATCTACAACAATAGATTTCATCCCATTTCCAGAAAAATAACAGTGAACTTGAAATATTTTAAATTTGTGAAAATTAAAGATAAATAATATGCTTTACTCATATGTAAGGTTAAGGTTTTTAGATAAATACTAACATAGTGGTTGTGGCTACTGTTTCCACATCAATGTTTATTTAAAAATACATATACAAAAGGAATTTACTTCAGTTTGGGTTTGCACAGATCACTGGTAATAAAACAACAACAACAATATTATTATTATTATTAATTTCTTTGTCAGAAAATAACTTCCACAAATAATAATAATAATAATAATAATAATAATAATAATAATAATAATAATAATAATAATAATAATAATTTGGCACAAGGTAGTGATTCGGAATGAAGGGATACCTACATCTGTAGAGTGATATACAGCGCCATCTGCAGATATACAACAAACTCAGTCTGGGTTTCATTCAAAGGGAAGAACTTTAAAGTTAGAAACATAGTAGAATCGCTGGCAAATAAAGTCTGGACAGCAGATTTTGGTCAGACAGTCCGGTTTTTCTGCTCCCAGTCCTATTAGTCCTCCTTTTGGATGACAGCTGAGGTTGCATTTGGCATTTATAATTGTGTGTGTCACGGTTCACGAAAATGTTGAAACAAATACATTAATTAATCTGTTTAACAGCATCGCCATATGATCTCATAACTCACCAGCCCACTACCTGCAGAAACCCCTATGCTGATGTGATGTATATAAATGACAATTTACAACAGGTAGTTCCAACCTCACAATCTGATTGGTTGAAAAGCATTGCAGACATTCTGATATTTCACGATAACAGTATTGCTTTTTCTTGCGATGGACTGGCACCCCATCCAGGGTGTTACCGTGTGCCTTGTGCCAGTTGAAGAGCTGGGATAGGCTCCAGCACCCCTACACAACCCTAATTAAGATAAGTGGGTTAAGAAAATGAACTGAACTGAGCCCGGCTTTTTCACATGAACTGTATCACTACATTGATGCTTAACGAGTGACACATTGCTTCAGTCTTAGTGGGTAGCTCTGTCGCCTCACAGCAAGAAGGTCCTGGGTTCCATCACCGAGTGGGGCGATCTAGGTCCTTTCTGTGCGGAGTTTGCATGTTCTCCCCGTGGGTTTCCTCCGGGTACTCCGGTTTCCT
>JAYDZG010000009.1:7746395-7757402 GCA_034509265.1 Microcambeva bendego | reverse complement strand
TATATATATATACAGACAGTAAAAATGATTACCGATTCCTCCCTAACCACTAAGTTATGGCTTTCCCACAGCAAGTTGTAAAAGTGTGTGTAAAGCACTACAATGAAATGAGGTTAATACAATTTTATCCAAAATGCAGTTCAGAAAATAATTAGAACTCATTACAGCTTGTTTTACTTAAACTTGTGAGTATTGTGGACAAAAATCATCAAAATCCCAAAGTGCAAATGTATACATCATCAACACATACTAACCTGCGAGATTTTACATATGTAGAACTCCTGTCGTCATACTCGGGTGCTCTGCTGGGTGGGCGTGTCGCTGGCATTGCCTGTTGCCCAGCTCTGTCGTGGCTGTGTTTCACAGCCTTGGAGCTGGCACTGACCTCAGCTGATGGAAAGTCATAGTAGCCTTTCCTTTTTGCCTTCAACCTCAGCTTATTCCTGTAATGCTCAATATCCGACCTCTGCTTCAGAGCCAGGTTCACCTACAGAGAGAAAACAAGATGAAGGGAGGAAATGTATCCAATATCTAAAAAAAGAGAGAAAAGCATGCCGCTCTGATCTCCCATTGGTCCACTAATAATACACACATAAGGGAAGAATGTGCCAAGCCTCTTTCTGAAGTGGCCCAATTTAGGATAAAAAGGCCAGAAAGATTTCTCACTAACATATATGAGGGTTATAGAGTGTCTGTCTTATATGAGATACCTCTCCATTGTGGACGGCTGAAGCCTGACTACGGTCAGAGGACACGGGTTGTTGGTATGTAGGTGGAGTTTCGACAGGTTTAACAGAGATGAGCTGCAGTGATCCCGTGGAGGTGTCATAATGATCTGCCAAAAACACACACACCATGAACTCACACCTCCAATGTCATTTCAGAGGCACTGCCAACAGCCTTTTCTGCCCGTTCACAAACCTGACATGTGTTCTCTAAACAAATACTTCATCATTTCAATAAAAGTGGCTAGCTACCTGTATGAATGCAACTCTTTCCACCCAGTTTTGTCAACAGCACATGAAAGCCTCTCTATGAGCTGGATTTGGTAGCATTTATATTATTTTATGCAAAGCGAAATGAAGCTACAGTATACAGACTGAGCAATGTAGGGTTAATGGCCTTGCTCAAGGGCTCAACAGCAGCAACCTGACAGTAATGGGGCTTAAACCAGTGACATTCTGAATACTACCTTAACCACAAAGAAACAGCATGGCATTTCCAAACTATTGCTAAAATGCTTGTGCTTTGGTGGCAAATTTGTGGTCAAAACTATAAAAATAGGCAATTAAAGGTATTTCATTTTACGTTTTTTTTTCACAATTCTTGGAATGTAACCACTGACCAATTTAGGGGTTTACTGTATATTCAGTAATAAAATCATTGTCTCTGTTTGTCTTAGTTTGTAGAGTATATTTTGCATCTCTAAGGTCAAACACAGTCTGCTTCGGCAGTTTGGCATATGGCAGCATATGGCCGTGATGATGTGTTTTACATGCTCCCTGCAACAGTGCAACAGAATGAGTGAGAGCACTCCGAAAGGGATAATTATGTGTGAGGAAAGCATCTGTGTTTGTGTGTATCATCATTTGCATTTGTACTTAGAATTACAAGCCCTATAGAAATCATTTACATTGCTTGTGGAAAAAAGCTATTCAGCACCTCAAACATCTCCACATTGAGAAGTACAAAACATTGTTTGTATTCATTATGTGTAATCGCATCATGAACCATGAGATGAGCCTTTTCGTTTGCAAAATGCAATTTCCTTCAGATTTTAAAATTCAAGGTTTGTGTTAGTGATTTAACATATTTTATTCCTGTAGCATTCAAGTGATTCATGCTTCCCAATCTAGCCACACCCTGATCAGCATTATTCCTCAAATCTGTGCAGGCCCCAATCGCCAAGTCAAAACATTAAAGTTTAAACAAGCTAAAACACGATTCTGTGTAACTGTGTTTGGTAAACTCTCAACCAATTCTGTGTGTGCAGAGAGGGGTGTGACAAAACACAGACAAATAATTCCATATAGCCTCAAGCCACAGCTGAATCCATTAGGTCACATTCAAGCAATACTGTAGGCTGTGCTGTGTATTGTGGCTTCCATTTATTCTATCATTCGATAGTTTAATTTAATGACTAACATGAACCGTAGCACATTTTCCTGAACTTAGCAGGGTACTAGTAATATGGCCTTGTATAGCCAGGTTTACTTATGGACATCAATATCTGACCTCACAAATGTTCTAATAATTAGAATCTGTGACACAAATTGACACAGATACATCAAACTCCAGAGGGAAGTCCAGAAGTATGTTATAGCTCCAAATATGGGGGCAGGCTTAAAATGAATTGTCATGGTTTTGAAATGGGATGTGTAGCAAGCGCATGACTAAGTGTTCAGCTACTCTTTTGCATATAACACAGCAGAGAACTGTGACTTAAATCTCATCCCTATAACCCCATTTTAATCTAGTTCATTGTATTCTATCCTCAAGAACTGCAAAAGTTACAAAACAAAAATTAAACTGATGAAGAAGTTCAGAAATGTAACAAACAGAGACAGAGAGCTAATTTCCTAAGCAAATTAAAAACTATTACATCGTCAATTAAGTCCCCACAGCAGCCTGAAATTGTCATGAGGTTTGTCCACTCATTCAGAAGGAAGGTGATTAGTCAATTTTACTATCATTTGAAACTGGTTTCTCATTGAATTACTATTGCTTGGTGATCTTCAAATTTATAAGTAGACCACCAATCACCCACATTCTATCAACAGCAGATGTGCCAGAATTCACATAGGAACACAAAGACAATTTTTAATGTAACCCTGTCCATTCAATACAAATGAAACAGGTATGTATTTGGTAAAATGTTGAATAATAAAATAAAATTAGAACAGCTCACACTTTAAATGTTGGACAGTTTCCCGGTGATATAATGTGTGGTGGAGTGTGTGGGAGCGCTGTAGTTCGATATGTGCTACAGCAGCAGCGAATGAATCATGTCAGTGGAGGGAGTGTGACTCATTTATATTGATGCTTTCCAATACTCTGCAGCCCAGTGCAGCTTTCAGATAGAACCCACCCAAACTGAACTGACCAGCTAAAGAACAGACATCACACCAAACACTGTTTCAACAGTGCTGTGAAAAATAAGTGTTCCCTCTTGGACCTGCATTTTTGCTGCTCTGTGTGTTTTGATAGTAGTACACACAAGGTAAAAACAAAAAAAGTCTGAATATTCAATAACCCAACTGGCACCTCAGCTACAACTCATGGACAGATGACGTTATGTCATTTTTGACCTAGTGTGATCAATTATTCAGGTCTATATGCAGGTTGACATGTAATTTTATAAGCTTTTGTGAATAACATTTTTATGAAAAACCCTGTTAGGTCACTTTACAAAGTATACTTCTCTAAATGTTGCTAATTGGTCAAAATGTAAACACCTTATGCATAAACATAAACCTGTCCCAAGAGTCTCCTTGTGTCTGTGTGTGTAGAGTGCTTACCCACATTATTCCTTTTCCTACTTCTTTCCTTCGTAAAATTCTGCTGTGCTGTGACTTTCTTTGTCGTGGAGCCTCTGCCTGTACCCTCCCTTGCCGATTCTCCGCTAAAAGCTGAGCCCTCCTCGCTCGGCAACCTGCTGTCAGAAACCATAGCAACAAGGGTTGACTATAATCCAGGGTCCATTACTGAGGATGCTCATGTCAGACACTTGTTTTTATCTTTTTTTTATTGTGCTCTAAGCTGCACCTGGAAGCAGAGCAGCACATTAGCAGTGCTAGCTTCAGTCCTGCTGGTGAACAGTACACATCTGACTATGAGCTTGCTGAACATCCCATGGTTTTTAAATATATTGGTGTGGGAAAGGGTTAAAGAGCTGTCCGCGGGCTAGTGGACCACCCCACAGTGAAACCATTTATCTCAAAATTAAAGCAATTTGGTATGGTGGAAGATTTCTTTAAGGGATTAGTAACAACAAATCCAGGCTCTGCTATGCAGACACTGTTGGGTCCTTGAGCAAGACCCTTAATCCAAGCATTGTACAATGGCTGACCATGAGTGCTGACCCCAGCTTCCAAACAAGCTGGGATAGAAAAGAAAGATTTTCTGTGTACTGTACCTGTAAATGTAGATATGACAAAAAAAAAACATTCTATACTTTTCTATTCTTTTCAATTCTATGTTGATCTCCAAATAAACAGGAACATTGATTTATAACTGAATTTTGAAAGGATTTACATTAAAATGTAAGGAATTCCATGCAGCCAATCAAAATAAAATAAATAAATAAATAACCTTTGATCCTGCATGAAAAGCATTTCTACTTAAACTGTATATATTTTCAAAATGTGCCAACCTTTTTCGCATTTCGCTGCTGAGGCTTTTTTTGGAGTTGGTGCCATCTGGGTGGGTCACTTTCCCCAAAGATAAAGAGGCATCACGGATAGACAGCGGAAGCACCAATGAATCCTGGGTTACAGGTAGATTGTCATCATCGGTGCTCTGCCGCCCCAAGTGCTTCTTTGCATAGTCAAATCCCTGAACTGGCTGTCAAAGAATACAAATAAAATGATTTAATTAGTGATTTAATACAATAACCATAAAAGTGTAACAAGATTTAATTCAATTAAACATTTTAAATGATCTTGGTCAGTGACAGTTGGAATTTTCTCTCGAGTATTTTTTGAGAATTGTATTTGGGACTGTTCTACATTGGAAGTAGAACTAGAATAAATAACTAGTTATAATTTACATTAATTCTAATATTTTATTAGGATTTCAATGTTGTGCGTTACACACTTTAGTTAGTGTGTGCACAAGATTCGTCAGTTCAAATTCAATGAAATTACCTTCTGAGGCGACAGTGCTACCCACCTAGCCACCGTGTCACCCCTCGCCAGCACAGACATAAATAGAGTTGGAGTACAAGTGATCCATGAGCATCATTGTTGACTCACTAGATTTCACCTGGAGCTTAATAGTGGAGAAAATCAATAACCAATATTTCTCCTCCCAGCACATGCACACATACACTCACACACCAGCAATAACTCATTGTAGAAGCCAATCAACCTCTTACTTGCTGATATAGCGAATAGAAAGACTGTCAGGCAACATAAGAAAACATTTCAGGGGCACTTGGGTGATCGAGTGGTTAAGGTTTGCAATTGGACAGGGATTACTTTCTTTTATTTTTGGCATGCATATAGAAATTGGAAGCCTTCTAGTACTACATCACACACTGTCATAATGTTATGCATGATCAGTGTATTTCATGCCAGTATGCATGTACAAATGGACAAGCAATGTTGAATCAACATATTGAATCTCTTTTTTCCATTTTGCTACATATTCTGTCCCTATGGAAAATCAATGATGTGTGTACATGTATTGCATTTAACATTGTTCCACTGAAGTGACTGCAATTTAATTTGGCAGTAATTCACCATAATCATCTTAATTACATTTTAATAAAATTTTACTCTGTCGTTGGATTAAACCTGGAGGACCTGAAATCAAATCAAGCTTCGATTAAATTCAAAGTGACAGGAATTCTGAATAAATTGCATTATAGCTAAATTAGTTTTAAATGTCAAATCTGTTGTGTATGTTGACACTCAGTATGTAGTCGTAATTACTCATGGTGGCTTTGAAAAAAGCAAGTGCTGATTTATAATGAAATATAAAATAAAGGTTGTAGGAGGGGTCGCTTCTGAGTCTGGTTCCTCCTGAGTTACGTCCTGAGTTTTTCCTTGCCACTGTCCACTTTGGCTTTTTGGTCTATTGTAAAAAGTACAGTACAAATAAATCTGAGTTGACTTGGAGTGGCAACAGTATATGATAAAATAAATCAAAATGTGGTCAATTAAAATAAATGTTACAACTGATTTTTTAGATACACAAGGCTGTTTAAAAATTTAACTAAACATAATTAGTAGAATCTGTACTTGATCTTATTCCTTAATGCAGAATGTGGTGCAGTGCCTAGCCTACTTTCACCCAAAACTACAGAGAATTTCTGTCCCTGTTCCCAAAGTAATACACTGACCTTTTTACTCTTAGAGGCATGCTCACAATGTGGCCAAAATATATTAAATACATGAGATGTTCTATAATAATGATCTTCCAAATTTTACTGCAACACTGTTGGCAAGGCCTAAGTTTTCCTAAGTAATCCCATTTCTAGTTTACCTGTCCTTCCAAACTAGTCATAATACTGTCTTATGTCAAAATTCAATTTAATTGATTAGACAATTCTGGTGCATCTGAAAAATTTGAATATCATGGGAAAATTAATTTATTTCAGTAATTTAATTCAAAAAGTGAAACTCTTATTATAAAGATTCATTAAAAATAGAGTGATTTATTTCAAGCTTTTATTTCTTTAATGTTTATGACTATGGCTTAGAGCTAATGAAAACCCTCTAAGAAAATTAGAATATTATGAAAAAGTTCAATATTATAGACCCGATGTGTCACACTCTATTCCACTATTTAACACAAAAACCTGTAAAGGTTTCCTAAGCCTTTAAAATGATCCCTTAGTTTTGTTCTCCAGCCTCCAATGGTAAGCCACAAAAGGTCATTGTTAAAGAAGCTGGTTGTATCCAAGCATATAAATGGAAAGTTGAGTGGAAGGGAAAGTGTGGTAGAAAAATGTGCACAAGCAACAAGGATAACCATAGCCTTGAAAGTTTTTTTCAAGAAAGGCCTTTCAAGAAATTGGGAAAGATTCACGAAGAGTGGACTGCTGCTGGAGTCAGGGCTTTAAGAGTCCCCCCACACAGGCATATCCAATACATGGGCTACAACTGGAGCCAGAAAGGTCTTTCCTGGGAAAAGGAGAAAAATGACTGGATTGTGCTCAGTGGTCCAATGTCTTCTTTACAGATTTACAGTTACATATTTTTTTACTTCATGTAAATTTTCCATTTCATTTGGAAATCAAGGTCCCAGAGTCTGAATGAAGTGTGAAGAGGCACACACTCCAAGCTGCTTGAGGTCTAGTGTGAAGTTTCACAATCAGTAATGGTTTTGGTAACCAAGTCATCTGCTGGTGTTGGTCACTGTGTTATTTGAGGTCCAAAAATTTTAGAGCAGTTAATGCTTCCCTCTGCTAACGAGCTTTATGGAGATGCAGATTTCATTTTCCAGCAGGAACTGGCACCTCTCTATAGTGACAAAAGTACCAATACCTGGTTTAATAACCACAGTATAATTGTGCTTGATTGGCCAGCAAAGTGGTATGTGTATTATCCTATCGATCAAGTGGAATAGATTATTCGGTGAAGCAATAGAAACAGCTCCAGGTGAACTAATATTTTATTTTAGAATTCTTTTTAGAATACGCTTTTTCCCCATTGTGCTTTTTACATATAGTGGGAATTGTCCACCCCATTATAACCCAATACGTGCAGTTATACACTGTAAAACTGTTTATATTGTATTTTGGGACTGTTCTACATTAGAAGTAGAACCAGAATAAATAACTATGAATGCATGTACAACAAAAGACAAGATAATGAAAATCATAGGTACCTGATGAAAATAACCCACATCTCTCCGGTATGTATTCTAAATAAAAAAGAACAGCATGAAAAGTCATTATTACTACTATACTCACTTACAAATTCACTCTTAAATAATACCAGCAATGAAAGTTCAGGTTGTCTGTATAGACGCAGTTTAGTGATTTTTTTATGTATGAAGTTAATATAGTAGTTTAGTTAACGCTACATACTAGATAAGCTAATTTGGCAAATAACGCTTTATAATTGTGCAACAATATTTTAAAATAATTGAAAAATTTTGGCTAATGCCTGCAGCACACAAAATATCCCTCCAGTCTACTACAATGGGATCAGATTAAACAGAGGAGTGGGGCTGAGAAAGGACCAGGGCACCCACACAAAAGTGGAGGAGTACAGAGGTCGGGTTGAGGCTCTATATGCATGAAGCCGACCATATGCACAAATCCACAGAGGTGTGGGTGTACAACAAGGGATCAGTTGACCTCACACACCTCAGTCACACCATTGCATTTCCTAGTGAATTCACTATGCTAAATTAGGAGAAAATGGGGGTAAAATGCCGGATAGATAATCAAAAACGATAATAATAAGCTAATCATTAATATATAAAACCATAAAAGCATTTTTGCTAATTAAGCTAGGGTAAATACAGCTGAGAAATAGCAGCTCTCCCACAGAGTTGTAATTCTGCTGCAGAAAATAGTGATTAAAAATGGCAAATTCTTGTAGTTTCAGTTTATAAACAAATTAGGATCTTTCCAGTGCTAAAAAGCCACACAACTCAAATTCCACAGCTAATCTTTTGACAAATCTATGAATACAGCTTGTATAGTGTGATATCATGACCATGAATACATTTTAAACACCGTATTCTTTAAAGAAACAGGAAGTAACTGTAGCCAGGCTCTAAAACACAAACTTTACCTTGATTCTAGGATTCAGGTTTCCAAGGGCATCTGTTTTGAAGTCACCTTTGTTTTTATGACATACAACAGCTGTGATAATTATGATAATGATGGTAACGATGCCAATAGGAGCCAAAACAGCAGCGATGATCCAGAGGTTGTTGGATGGACCCTTCACTACAGCTGCACAGAACAAGTGTAAACAATTTTGTGGTTCGTGTATGATATTTCTTTTCATGCAGGTGTATTTTGACATATACTGAAGTAATGTGCTTTGTCATGGAACTAATCCCTCAATCCACATGCCTTCTCTTCTCTGCCCAAAGCTTACTTTTGTGCTTTTATGCCTTTCTGTTCTTTCAATGGATTGCTAAAAGTGATGTTTATAACCCGAAAAATGCAGCATGTGTAGGGGGCTCAATCTCGAGCCAGTTTACACATGGGCAAAGGGATTAGCTTAGAATTGCCTATTTAAAAACTGAAATCACTTGGCTACATCCATATAGCCTAGTGCACAATACACAACTCAGAGCAGTGAATGATCAGTTATAGTAATTTAGCCATTTTTGATACTTTAAAACTAAGATTGCTAGATTGTTCCAATGTGGATATTGTCTTAGTGCAATAGTTTACTGTGATCAAGCTACAAGGCCAGTGTTGGTGCAATAATGATACACATTAATGCCAAATGCATACGTTCTGCCTGAAGTTGGACGAAGTAGCCCAGAGTCAGAGCCATGGTCTGGGAGTCCACTGTGTTCAGGATTTTAGCTGCAGTCGTGCCGAGGAGCGGTGTTCCATTTAGCTGCACATAGTAGGTGAGTTCAGCTGGGCTTTTTGTTCCTGTCACTCGCCTCATGCCGACCATCTGAGTTCAATAAAAAAGTAGATGATTATGAGTTGATTATTAAGATTATTAATACATTTTATTTTAACCAATACAACAGGTATACAGTGGGACTTTGTTTGGCGAATTTAATTGGTTCGAAAGCGTTGTTCTTCAGTCAAAATGTTTGTATGTTAAACCTATTTTTCCCATTGAGAAATCATGTAAATAGAAAAAAATCAGTGCCAGACCTTCGAACCCCCCTTTACCTAACATTTCTAATGTCTTATATAATATTTTTGTTATAACTACAATTATATTTCCCCTTAAATAAATGTACACATGTACAAATAAAGAATCAAAGCTGCCCATGTATCAGGTTTGCACTACTTTAATTCTTACACAGATGTTACACTCAAACATTTGCACAATAGTAAATATTTATAATTGTAAACAAATTCACAGAAAATATAACATCTATATAACATATAACATAATATCTTTATTTACTTATTTCTAAAGGTGTAGGAATATTATTCAAGTTAAACACAAAATAATAATACATTAAAGTCCCAAAACGTCCATGCGATTTAATCCTTCGGTTCATCAGTTGGCGACAAACTTCGTTCATAATGAATTTTGCCTTTGAAACACTTATTCGGCATATATTGAACAGGAAACAATAGTTTCTTAATATATTTACTTTAAACAACAACCAGCGATTTGCCCATGCTGTCCATCCAAACATTTTCACTTCTTTTTTCAGGTGTGTTGTATTTGCTCACAAAGCCCCTAATCGTCGGAAGAAGTTATTTCACCTTAACATACTCGTAGGACCATATTCGTAACCCAGCGTGTTCATATGTTGTGTCGAAAGAAATCATTCGTAACCCAAAATGTTCATATGTTAAAACGTTCGTAACGCGAGGCTCAACTGTACCTGGACGGTGTAACTGCCCACCGTTGTTGCCCGTTTAAAGCGGCCACCCTGATGGTGTGACAGCTGGAAGAGCTCCGCCAAGCGCTGTTCCATCAGACTGGCAAAGCTCTGGTACTGATCCTCTAAAGACGAGTTCTCCACATCTTGAATCACTGGATAAACAGTGGACAGCGCGAAAGGAAAGCAGAACCATTATTTATTAACTCTGTAGAGTAAGGCAGTAAATCTAATCACAATGTGACCGACCTTGGTCGAAGCTATCGACCCTCCTGACAAGTATGAGGATGAATGCCAAAGAAATACAACCTTACTGATAAGCTCTTTTCTTATGGGGTACATAAGCACACCGACTGAATCAAACACAAACCTTACACAGTTTTATTTATTATTAGATAAAATCAGGATTACTAATTATATGGTGGAGACCTGTATTGGCATTGTTTTAATTACACTTAAAGTCATACATTTACATAAGCATCTTGGAAGATAATTATTTAATAGCAGCTGGGATAGTAAAAATGTCTGTTGTTCTTTTTGTGTAGTTATGTTGCAGCACAAATGAACGTATGAAAATTCTGAAAATATGCTTGGTTTAAAAATATACAGGCAGAAATTAATGTGTGCACTTGTTATGCACCTCACTCCCTACACCCAACCCTGAAATGTAATGCTAAATGTTTATGTGATCGCAGTCAACACGAGGATTACCTGTGATCACCCAAAAGTCTTTGGTTGCCACAGAGGTGTTGAGGTTGTGGTACTCCAAAGCTGAAAAAGAAGAAAGATGAA
>JAYDZG010000009.1:7730366-7745855 GCA_034509265.1 Microcambeva bendego | reverse complement strand
TTGGGGTCTTAGATGGCTTATAGCCACCTTTTTGGATGCTCAATGAAGCTTTAAAGGGAAGAAGATTTTCATGTGATTATGAGGCATTAGTGGCTACAGTTAACCAAATGCATCACAAAGTATGGTGACTATGTAGAAAAGTGGAAATTCTTAATTAATACAGTTTTAAAAACTGACATGGTGGCCAAAAGTCTAAGACCGATACTGAAAATGTTTCTTAAATTAAACATAAGTCTCATTTTTTATTAGAATTATTATTACAAGGCAAATAATCTGCTTTTACATTGCCCTCAAGCCCCACCACCTAAACAAAGCCCTTAACCCTGAATTGCTCAAAATTGTGTTCAGTCATAAATGCAGAACATAAATGTAATAATAATTATCCGAGCTTGGGGCCGGCACTACAATGAGATGGTTGGTGCATCCTAGTGGCTTGGGTGGCACCCAACCAATTGGCCAACAGCATTATTTGAACCAGGTTGTTCAGACTCTTGAATTGACTTGGTTTGCATTGGGAAATTCCACTGCTTCACCCGGGAGCTCTGTAAAATGCACTTTGCACTTTCATGCATCATTTACACTATTTATTAATGTCTTCTTTTACTTGGCAGTCAGGTGGCGCAGGGGTAAAATATCCAAGCTCACTACTGTGTGATCAGGGGTTTGAATATGGGTTGCACTATCTGCCAGACGGGTGTCTATGATCGACTGTGTTTGTCCAGAACAATCATGAACACAGTTTTAACTCAGACTTACGCTCTCCGGTGATGAGGGGAGGGTAAAACAGGAAGTAGCCCACAAGCTCAGCACTCAAGTGGCTCAGCAGGTTACTGGCCACAGTACCATTAAGAGCAACGGTCTTGTTACGCACCACATATATCAGAGACACTGCGGGAGAGCCAGCGGACTGAGACACACTCAAAATCTGAGAACAAGCAGAAGACAGTAAATTTTACAGTAAATTTTGTATTTATATTTGTAAATCAAGTAAATCTTGAGATTTTAGTGATTTGTTACTTTGTTCTACATAAAAATAGAGCATTTTAAAAGGATATGTGGTGTGGGAAGTTCTATGGTAATATTAACTTCTCTGTATCAGTTTAAGTTTATACACTATTCTGGTCATAGAGAATGTTTATGCATCATTACCATTCACATTGTTACAGTAGTATTTTACAACAAAAAAGAAAAAAATGTTTACATTGTAATATTTATATTACTACATCTTATATTAGCTGCTGAATAGCATTAGTCAAGTCAAGTCAATTTATTTGTATAGTGCTTTTTACAATAGACAAAGCAGCTTTACAGAGGACCACCAGACCAGAACCCCCCTGTTGAGTGAGGGAGGGTTCGGAAAGCTTCGCAATAATCTAGGAAGCTTTCCGAGCAATCAGTTATGAAATTATTGAAATTTCTAGATAGCTGAGATGTTTTTCTCAACTGTATCTAAACCTTTACTCTATGTACAGTTATTAAAACCTTTAGTGCAAAGTGCAAAATAATTGTGTCAGACCTGTACGGTGAGTCTACTGAATGAGTTTAACACTTTGGTCTCGGCCTCAGCAAACGCCTTCTCCAGTCGCTGCTCCATCAGCTGTGTAAACCTGCAGGATCTTAGATCCTCTCCAGGGCCGACAAATCTCAAAACTGTAAACACAAAGTCCCACACTCATTTACTCAAAAACACAACATCTATTTTTATTATTAACTAAAGCCAAAACTACACACATATCTTCACTGAGTCACAGAGAAGATCCACTGAAAATATCCCCAAAAAGGAAAAGTAGTTTAGCTCATTAAATATATTGTCTCTCAATGTTCTGCATCTCTGACCTGTCTTGAGCATGAGTGAAATAGCAGGAATGGTTCTCCAGTGGGCTGCTGGGATTGGCACTGCCTGAACCATGGGCACAAACTGCCGAATATCTGCCATCAGTCGGTTCAAGCCGTAAGCACTCAGAGCCTCGACTACTGCAGAGGAAGTGTAGACCATGTCGCCACGAGTCACGTAATATCCCACTGTCACGTTAGCCACGATGAACAGACTTTCAATCTGGCGGAGCAAAGAGCATGAGTAAAATAAAATGGCTTTCTCATCAGAAAATGTAGAGAAAAATGTTAACTTATGTTAACAAAATATTGAGTCCAATCAATATTCTTGTGAAGAGGACATTCTTCATGTTGTAACATTCACATATTATGATAAAACTGTAGTATTTAAGAATGTACCTTACATGAAAACAACAACAGCAGAATAAATGGTCAGTTTTAGCTACTAGGGATTCAAACAATGGTTGCCAGTCATAGCAGGTTAGTGTAAATTGCCTTTTCCCATGTGAATTTGCCCTCATTTACGATGCAATTTATATTAAGGCATGGGTTGACAACTTTAGTGTACGGGAACTCCGATGGTCTGCAAAGTTTCCTGACCTCAACCACATTAAACCCTTACAAGGGTCGGAACATCAGTTGAGAGCCAGAGGTGTACTGTAGGATTTCTTTTACAAGTGAGCCTTGTTATGTAAACTGGCCTTTTGTCTGTGTCCTCAATCAACACTTCATATTAATAAGGGATTGTGTTTCATTTGTCTATGTTTCCGTCAATAGTAAAGACAATTAGGGGATTAAACCTTTTTCCCTACTGCCTTCACTTACATAAGCAACTCATTTCTACTTGTACACCTCTTTCATTAGGTTTGATAATTAAAAAATGGTGGTTAATGAATTCTGTATAATAATCACTAATAATAAATCACTGAGAAGAGGATTTAAACCACCTGAATCACTGTTTAAGATTTAAGAGACCAAACTAGCAAAATATAAGCCTACAGTATTTACAAGAATATTATTATACACGGATCAGGCATAACACCAACTTCCTAATATTATTTTGTCCCTATTTTGCTGCCTCATACACCTTTTTATCTTTTAGCGGCATTAGCTTCTTCAGCAATTTGAGCTACAGTAGCTTGTCTGTTGGATCTGACCACACAAGCCAGCCTTCGCATCATTGAGCCTTTACCACCCATGACCCTAACACCAGTTTACCACTGTCTTTTCCTAGTGATGGATACAGACCACTACAGACCAGAAACACAACACCAGACCTGCAGTTTTGGAAATGCTCAGACCTAGTCTTCTCGCCAACACAATTTTACCCTTGTCAAACTTGCTCAAATAATTCATCCATTTCTCCTGCTTCTAATGTATCCCACCCACTAACAGTGCCAATCCTTAGTGTTATTCACTTCACCTGCCAATGGTTATAATGTTATTTCTGATCAATGTATACAATCATTATAAAATTATTTTTACATGGCCTTTGTAAACTGATTGTGCAAGGCTTTTTCTACATTCAACAAAACAGCAATTTTTGGCAAGAGATATTTATATTAATATTTTCAACAAATTTAAAAAGCTGCTGGTCAAAAATATACAAACAATTGTACAAACAATTTAAAGATTTAGAAACTGATATAATATGTTTGTGTCTTGGTTTCTTGAAACCATGTTAGTGTTTATATCTGTCTAGTCTTTTTAGATGATCAGAAACAAAAAAATGTCACATTATGCTAAATTATCTGTGTTCTGTCATTGTCATGTTAATCTTATTCATATTTATTTTGGGGGATAATTGTGTGCTTTGTAAAGCATGGGCAGCGTGCTTTTTTACATACTTAGTTTGATTCTTAAATAAAAGTGTTAGACTGCAAAACAATTTGCAGTAAGTGTAGGACAATAAACCCAAGACTGAGTCAGCAGGGATGTAATATACTTGAACTTGATTTAATTAGTTTGTTGACTTATAATGGCACAGACCACTAAAAGTAAATCAAAAACTGACTCTTTAATTGCAAAGTCAATTTCCTTTGTTTTATATTAATGTATAACTAAGCTGGACATTGGGAATGGATGGTAGGGTGCAGGTTATTTATCTGTCTATTTTACAGATATAATAAGTCACATCACTTATTAATAGCACCATATGAGCAAAAGTATCTGGACATGCATCGCACTTATTGGGTTGGAGGGGGACTCCATATTTATGCCTGTGTTTTTGGAATATTATGTCAAATAAGGACTGTTCAGTGTCTCCAATTAACCTCCAATTAACAACAAACTCAACACAGAAAGGACCTGGATCACCCTGTCTAGGGATCAAAACCAGGACCTTTTAGCAGTGAATTGACAGTGCTACCCACATCGCACTTAGCCACCATGTCGCCTGCAAAATTAAATTTCTTAATAATTGACAAAAATCAGTTTAAATAATTGCTGAAAAATACAATTAAACTGTCAAATCAACCTACAGTTAATTAAAATAGAAGAACAGCTATGTTCACTAAGCCTCTAAATGTCAGTTGGCTAGTGTAAAGACATTTTGAGCTGACTGTTCAGATCTGCAGTGAAATGAGATTTTATGCTGCTGGTTTTTAGCAGATTATTTCTGAGTCTTTCCAACTTTCAACAGTGGAATAGTGTGTGTGTGTGTGTGTGTGGAATCTGCAGAAATAAGAACCAAAACATTAGAGAAACAAACTGACCTGTACACGGACATTGCTGTCATTCAGAGCCTTCATCAGTGCCAACGTGAGACCTTTTGGAAGGTTATGTTTCAGAATATAGTCCAGCCGGTTCCTCCTCAAGTGTACAGACAGAACTGGCAGAAAAAATAAAGAAGCAGTGGGCAAAGAGCATGAATGTTTGAAAGGGCAAAACTGTTAACAGTGATACCCTATACGCCGATCAGGTACACTGAAAGGTGAAGTGACACTGATTATCTCTTCATCACAGCACATGTTAGTGAGTGTTATATGTTAGACAGCTAAAGTGTTAGAACCAGGAAAAATGGACGAGAGTGAGTTTGACAAGGTCACAATTGTGATGCCTAAACTGCAGCTCTTGTGGGGTGTTCAGGGTAATGGATGGCCAAGGCTCATTGATGCAAGTGGGGAGCAAATGCTGGCCAGTGTGGTCCAATCCAACAGATGAGCTACTGGAGCTAAATTATCTGAAGATCGTAATTCTAGTTATGATAGAAAGGCTACAGAATACACAGAGCATCACAGTCTACTGTGTCTGGGCCAGGGAAAGAAGACCAATACAATAGTAGGTCATAATGTTATGCCTGATCTGTGTACATCTAAAAGAGTCTAAATGCCAGTTGAATGTCCTTTTTCTAAACTAGAGGCACACACGTGGAGTACTCTTTAGGCAGAATAGTAAGTACTGTGTTTGTCAAAAGAAGAGATCTAAGGACAGAGTCAATGAACCTTTGGCACAGTGTGTGGATATTGTAAGACAATACAACTGAACACTCACTGATGTAGTAAACTAAAGATCTTACCTGTTTTTACCCACATCCTCTCTGTGACATTACAGCTGAGTGTAGGACTTTGAGTAGTGGTAAAAGGCGATGCCGTGGCTCTGGGTGGACTGGTCCTGGCAGGCTGGCTGGTAGTTGTCTTTGTAGGGGACATGGCAGGTACCAAAGTCCGCAAAGGCTTAACAGTGGTTGTGGTGGTTGTAGAAGTGGTAGTAGGTCTAATGCTGGTTAGCTGAGTTGTGCTGGTCAGTTGTGTAGATGTAGCCCCTGGTAATGGAGTAGTCGTTGTGAAAGTTGTGGGATCAACTAAAGTGACAGTGGTGAGTTGAGGTAAAATGCTAGCTGTTAGCTCCTTGACTGGTGATTCAGAACGCACTGAGGTGTTCACATTTTTGTTTGATAATGTAAAATTTCTCATCTGATTAAGAGTAAAATTAGAGTCTTTCCTTTTTGAAGGATTCCCAGTTTCTCTGGAAGTAACAGCAGAAGACATCCGCTCAGAAATCCTGTCGTTCAGCTTAGACTTTTCTGTAACAACAGCATTGGGTTTAGTCAAGTCCAGTGCTGAGGAATGTGATGCTGATGCTGGTTGAAAATGTGCTGAAGCAACGATTACTGGCGATTTTTTTGATGGTAATATTAATAATGATGCTGATGATGAAGTTTGTGCCAGATGTGATAAAAGTAATGATGGTAATGTTGACTGCAATCCTGATGATGCTAATGTCATCAGTTGTGAGGATGCTGGTGATATTAATAATGAGGTTCCTCCTAGTGGTGATGGTGATAGTGCTGAGGGTAATGGCAATACCATTGATAGAGGTAATGTCAGTGATGACAACAGAGTAAATTTTGGAAATGAATAAGATTCTGCTGATGCTGATGGTAATTGTAACCAGGCTTCCTGTGTTAATGGGGATAATGCTTGTGATGATAATGCATCTAATGATGGTAATGGTGGGACTGATGACTGTATAGGCAAATTCATTTTCATACGTGATGTATATTTCATTGGTGATGATACTGCTAGTGGTAATGAGGATGATTTTATTGATAATCCTGCAGCTGATGTAAATGCATGTATTAAACTTGACCTGTTGTCTGATGTGTGATTCCTCATTAAAAATATATTCAAATTTGAATGGATGTCTTGTTCAGTTAAGCTGACATCCTTTTGTTTTTGTGTTGTGTCTCTTGTTGAAGGTCTAGAAGAAAAGGAAACATCTGAGGACTCCTTGCTGATAGTCAAAAACTTCACCATTAAAGATGACCCTGTGTCTGAGGTCATCTTTTTTGATGTTGAGGTGATATACTGTCTTTCTTGATTGTGGGAGGTTTTACTGACCACACTCAATGGGTTCTTGGATCTCATAAACTGACCTGAAGTGTAAATATGTCTGACATGTCTTTCAGGAATTGAGGTTAAAGGCAGAATTTGAATCTCAGTACCTGAAACATTTTCATCCATCTGTTTCATTGGTGATCTGGATGAAGAGGCAAATGTTAGAGGCTTTGATAGGGTCACAGCTTGTGCTATAGCCTTTGAAATCCCAGTGGCAGAGCTGATTGGTGCTGAGAGATTGTCAGTTCGTGAAATTTCCCAAAGAACCTTTGAATGTTTGTCAGTACTATTGATTAATAGGACAGCTGTGGCTTCATTCTGATGTGTCGGACTGTTGTAGGTCAAAGACACTGACTTTGTTTTTTGGGACTCTGAATTTACAGTTGTATTAATAAATTTGACTCTGGGAAAAGACTCAGAAGCTGTCAAGTCCTTTTCTGAATCAGATCTAGGAACTGTCTCTCTGGAAGGTTTATTGCTGGCTTGCCAATGATAATGTGTGGTAAGATGTGTTCGGAATAAAACCGAAGATGCGTCGTCATTATAGTACGGCCTTGTGGAAGTCAGTCGAACAAGAGGTAAAGTTGCTTTCTCAGACTGCTTTGCTGTTTGCCTAAGGAAGTGTGCTGGGGAGGTAATGAAATGTAATTTAGAAGAATGTCCGGAAACTGTGTCTAAGTCCAGACCAGGTACAGTCTGTCTTTTATGGATGGATAATGCTGGACTTGAAGCTGGCTCTCTTTGAATAAACTGGGTCGACACTGTAGTCTTCTTAACCTGATTTTCAAGTGCTTTCGCGGTCAAGGCCTGGATGAATATACTATTTAGCAATTGCTTTTTGCCTTCACTTGATGTGTAATGTTGGCTGTTGTTTATAGATGGAGAAGGATGTCTGTTAACAAATATGGTTCTAGTGGTTCTACTGCCGAATATTCCACCTGGGTTTTGAAACAAAGTCAGTGTTTGTGAGGAATGTGCTAAGACTTGTGTGGTTGTGAATAAGGCTGGGTTAGACACTGTGGGTGTTTTTGGATCAGAGTGTCCAATTGTGCTGTGTCCAAATGGCTTTGTAAATCTGGCGTATACAGCAGTAAAAGATGTATTTGAAACACTGTCTGATTTTGTCTGATAAGGAAAGGGAATCTGTGTGGATTGTATGTAAAAATGATCAGGTACAGAAGATACTCCTTCTTTATCTGGAAGAGAACTATGTTCTAATGATGAAAGTGGAGGTAATGGACCTAATGAGGGTGTCACTGTTGGTAGTATTGATGATGATGTTTCCAAAGATGATGATAAAAGTGAAGACACCATTGACAACATGGATTTTGATGAAGATGATGATGATAATGTGCGTTCACTAAAGCCAATGGAAACATCTGAAGGTGCAGAATGGGACAGTGGTTTCTTCTGGAAATGCTTGGTGGGTTCATGCATACTAAATACCAAACCTGAAGAAGAAGACTGGTTGTTAACTTGCACCAAAGAAGAGGATGGAATCCTAAAGGTCGCTTCAACTCTCTGAATCTGACCATCTGCAGGCAATTGGCTAGTTTTGTTCTCACTCCTCACAGGACTCTCCAGAGTCAAGTCAGAATGAAGAAGGCTTTGTGGTTTTGCAGCTGTGCTGGCTAGTAAAGTCAGTACAGAGGAAAACACTGGCTCCTCTCTCAGATCTTTTTTAACACCTCTATGTTCCTCAGGGAAGACCGAGATAGGATCCTCATCAATCATGAGCAATTTAGACAGCAGATCGGGGGAGGTGGACAACGAGGCATGGTCCAAAGATGATGCAAATCCAGATGCCTCATAGTTTAAGTCATCTGCAGAACAAGAAATCCTGATGTTACAGGTGCTACGAAGTGAAGAACCAGAGACAGTAAATAATCATTAATTCATCTTGCTTTGTTCACTCTGCACTGTGATTTGTGGCCAGTGCTGAAAAGCTAAGTGGCTAACTTCATCTTGCACACATCCGTTTGTTTATTTATTAATAAGATATCCAGAAAGAAAAGTTGGTGTCTGTACTGTGCATCATGAGTCTGTTAAAGCTTATTTCCGGATCAAGTTATAAAATGCAATACAGTATTTATTATTTATTGATTGAACTGTGGGAAGAAACTGAATCACCCAGATAAAATCGGGACAGACACAAGAAGAACATACAAACTCAACACAGAAAGGACCCGGGCTGCTCCACCTGCCAATCGAACACAGGACCGTTTTGCCAAGCCAACATGCCACCCTATTACTCAGTATTAAGCACAAATCTATTGACATAGATTATTATTATTATTATTATTATTATTATTATTATTATTATTATTATTATCAATAATAATAATAATAATGAACTTACACATCAGGAACATTTTTAAATTGATTAATTAACATGTTTTAAAATTCAAAACAGCTACATTTTCAGCATTTAGCAGATTTTATCCAAAGTGACTTATGTACATTACAGTTACAGTACAGTCTGAGCAATTGAGAGTTAAGGGCCTTGCTTAAGGGCCTAACAGCTACAACCTTGCAGTGGTGGGGTTCAAACCAGTAATCTTTGGATTAGTAGCTCATTACCTTAACCACTATGCTACAGCTTGTCCAAACACATAAACGCTTTGATTTGAGCAGACCTACAACTCAACAATGAAAAATCTACATAGTGAGAGTATTAATGTATGTTCAACTTTAGCAAATAAGCTAAAAACAAAAAATATCTGCATCCAGGTATGAAACCTGGCCGTAATGCATGTAATACAGAGACACACCTGTGGCTTGAACGTCTAAGCAGGTCCTTTATGAGAAATAAATTAAAGTGCAACAGAGATTTCCTACTGCTGGGGTGGATCTCAGTGTTTTAGTCCGCATATGCCCCGAAGTCCCTCATAAATATTATATTAGATGGCCTTTGGGGATAAAACCTGGCTGCATGTTTCCCTCTGAAACACAGTTTTCACTCCCAAGTGTATCAAAACCTACATGCACGTATCTACAGAATACCATCCCTTGCCACATTTTACCTTAGTAATGAGAAGGCCCTTCAGACAAGTTTTATATTAATATTAACTATAAGCTGAATTATGTATGACTCCATTTCACAGTCTGCGGCACAACATTTCTTGCTGTCTGACCTGGTGGTACCCTTTAGAGTGGACTGAATGCAGCATAGAAAATGATGCAGAACTGAATTGAGAGGAACTGAAATAATGCAGTTAATCGTATTAGACGATGTTATGCTTCTGGTAAAGCTACAGAGACCAGAGCTGTTAGTTTCTTAATGAGCATGTGCGCCGTAAAGGCCAGACTAAGTATAATTCATCACTTTTGACACTCCATTTCTCCACATGAATTTCAGTTACTATGTTGACAATTTGTGCTGCCATTAATAATAAGAACCATTTTTAGGTTTTAGATGTAATGATGCTGTTGAGGAAATGCACTGTTCTAGTATTTAGTATCTGGCTCCATCATCCCAAATATTGCACTGGCTTAAAAATGAATATAGAATTCATTTCATAGAGCTTCTAATCCCTTAATAAGGTTGGACCGAAATATTTAAATTTATTCTAAACAGTTGACACTTGAGTTGAACTAAGAGCGAGTTGAGACCCACCCACGGTGTGATAAATTGCTCTGCTGCTTTAACAATGGCTCAAGTTATAAGCTTGCTGGTCATTGGTTAATTGCCTAAAAATAGTGTATAAATAATCAGAAACTTGACAGTTCAAGCATTTCCTTCAAGTTGAGCAAAACTCTTTTGTAGCGGTATCCAAGCAGTATAGGCACTGTCAGAAGACAGTTCCCCACGAACTGTTAAGGAACTGGTTAATGAACTGGACTAGTAATCAAAGAGTGGCTGGTTCAACCCCAACCACTGGCATGTTGACACTGTCAAGCCCTTGACTAAGGCCCTGAACCCGACATAACTCAGGTTAGGCACCCGACTCTGAAACTTGCCAATTCAAGCCCCACATGCAAACGTTTACAAGCTTGTCTAGTCAAATACATCAAGGTCGTAAACCTTTAATTGCTTCAGTACATTGTCTCAGTACTTTAAGTCACTTTGGATAAAAGTGAAAATGGTGAAAATGTAAATGTTCAAATCCTATTCAGTCCCAATTGTGAGTCATAATTTTGCATATGAATTGGTGTGTGGTGCTTACATTCTGTGAAGAAACAAACAGTTCTATTTAGACCGAGTATTTATTATAAATGTGCCGGTTTAAGCACGTGTTAAGCAATAATTTTACAATAGCATGGTATTGTGGAATGAGTGCAGGTGCTTGACTGTCCTGTCTGCAGTCCAGATCTGTTTTCCAGAAAAATCTTGTAGTGCATTATGACCGGGTTGTTGTGCAGTACAGTTTAGTTATTAGTACGGTTTGATTCATTTTTTAAATTCAATAAAACAATCATCATGTTGATGTGATATTAACCAAACAATAGTGAATTAACATATAAAACAGCTCTACATTGTGTTTTCTCTTGTATGGTCATTACATCATACAGTACATCCAGACCCAGATTACATCGCTACATTTGCCTATTCAAATGTAGGTTATACTGCGGTATCTCATACTGCCAAAATGATCTCATCCTCAATAGGTCACCCTTAGAGGGGTTAGATTGATGAGCTTGGCCTTATTAAAGTGATCTGATGCATATATAATGCTGCTGTTTTCAGGACAGCTTGAGTGGCTCTAAGCAGAACATTTTTTACATGAATGTTTACTACTACAGTGTAGTCTGGAGATCTTGACCATGCTGGTTCTTTTTAAATAAATAGCTGAGCGAGTCTTTCATTTTACCTTTTCAGCACTCTACTGAACTATTGATTGTCTTAAGGAATTTCCCATACATGTGTGTATATCCATTGTGTGATTGACTAGTGCCCAGTTTAGGGTGTTTGTGGGCCTTGAACGTACTGAGGGCAACTATAATTAGGATAAGTGGTTTAGAGTGGATTTTGTTTGTGCATTGCCCACTTTAGCGTATGCAATTGCCCCCCTTGCGTCATGCTTCCTCTTCATTCATCTCTGAGTATGGAGAGACACAACACACTCTTTCCTTGTCTCCGTGCAGGCTCCATCAATCAGCCAGCAGAGGTCATAACTCTATCAGCCATGAGAAAGACTTCAGCTCAATGCCCCAACCCTATGTGAACAGCAGGCCAATCGTTGGTCATGTGAGCAGGCAGAGCTGACGCTGGCATTGTTGTTTTTAAGATCTCAGCTCTGGTGCACTAGTGTGATTATTGCTGTGCCACTTGAACAGCAAAGTTCCATTATTTTTAATCTACACTATAAGAAAGTGAATTGGTAACAGGCAAAGCTATCATGGCTGGTTATAATAGAAGAATACGCATAATGATCAGTTTTTGCATGACACCAAGTGCATGAGAAAACTTAGATCCTTCACTATCTAATGTACAAAACATTTTGAAAAGTTTCAGGTCCAGTGCAATCTAAGTCAGTGCTGCGCAACAGCCAGAAACCATTGCTGAATATGCACAATCATCGAGCCCTCAGACATCTTTGATAGCATCTGAGAAAATCGTTGTCGCTTAACATAGTCTGTTGCTGCAAATGTCCTGTAAAAGCCATCCATCAATTTAATGCAGAATTGCCGCCAAGTTCTCTTGACCCGAGTTTATCTCAGGTGAACCAAAGCCCAGAAGAAATAAGTGCTGTTCTACATACTATACTTTCATTTACTAGTCTTTTATTACTAGACACTTTTTGATCAAATGATGGCTTTGTGTATTTAATTTGTCATTTTATATATTTTATATATAGATCTGGAGGTCTCCTCTTTTAAAATCCGATTAAAATGACTAAAGACAGAGTCCACTGCAGACAGTTGAATTCCAATCAGAGAGCCAGGCAATCCCAGCTTCAGTGGTGAAATCCATCAAAATTATGGGCCATGTTAAAGCACCACCCGCATTCAAGCAGAGAATAAGAGGGATCAGAAATCATCAGCTGCTGTTTAGAAACTGCAGAGTTCAAACACTATGAAACCCACTTTTTTTTCGCACAATAATAAATATCGGCTCATATCACTGTACTCATGTTACCCCTATTTGTACGTATTGTCATTCATGCAAGTAAAATTTCTTTCTTTATTTATTTATTTATTTGTATAAGTACATTTAGCTGAATTTCTGAAATTGTACTTTATAATTTAGCAATAAATGGCATGAAAAAATATATATTGTTATGAAAAATACATTTATAAATTGCGGATATTAATAACTCGATTACATACATCTTGAACCATGAATAAGCGGGGGTTCACTGTATTTAAATCTATCACCACACAAATATGGGTGCCCTTTATTTCTCCCAGTGTAAAACACAATTACATTTTGCTTACCATCACTGAAACAAGCAAGAAATGAAACAATGACGTTTTTTAAAAATATGGGTAGCATGTGAGTTTGATTGGTGCACAGACAGACAATGGCTGTTTTCTAAATCCTAGTGGGCTTCCTACAGTGATGCATTTTACATATGCATTTATGCACACTGCTGAGAAGGTGGATGCCTAAAATGCTTCCTAACAAAGCCTAGCCCACACTACATGATTTGTGCTCAGATTCTCACTCGATGTTCATACATCTAAAAACACAGGCATGCAGGGGTGGGAAGATTTAAAAGAAAATAGCTCTTGAATGGAAATCCTGAGCTTTATTTTCTTTGCTGCAATGAGGCACGGCTCCCACCTAGGGATAATTGGGAGCAATAACATCTAAAGAGTATTGAATATTTAATTGCAGTTTAATTGTAGCAGTTCCATTGCTCCTGATTATTCTTTCTGTCTGGTTATAAATGACCTGGGACTTAAACCAGGGACCACAAAGAATTATTTTACATTTTAAACTGTGACTCCAAAAAACATGTACTTGCAATGCTAGCACGAAAGCAAGCAGGTATGTTAAATAATTTTATAAAATGAATGATAGCTTTTCTGTTTCCAAATGACGAGTTTCCTCCAGTGGCCGCACAAATGCCTGACAACTATAACACCACAGAACCCCTCAGTGATTAATTGAAAAGTCAATGCCAAGTGAAACTTTGAGGACAGTGCTTGACCTCGCAAATAATGCATTCATCAAAATTATTAATGTTTTTGCACCATTGCAGCTGGTTGTTGTTCAGTAGAAACGTGTTGGTCATCTCTAATATAAGCCTGCAGTTGCTTCTGACCAATTACAATCAAGTTCATGCAGAAATTCTAATGTGTGTATTATTTAAATTGTTGAGTATAGACATGGTAAAGGAATTTAGTGAATGTTTAAAGAACATCCTCTGTAGCATTGTGTTTGGAATAAAAAGTCTAAGGTTCTAGTACCACCCACACTCTGCACGTACTGCTGCTCCCTATAGATAAAACTGTCAGAGGATAATGAAGAGCAAGTAGTAGAGCGATGCTAATTAAGGGCTACGTCAGTGCTACTATTTTCTCGACCATTATGTTACAAGAGTACAAAGAGACTGAACACTTTAAATACAGTGGACTTTTATAAACTCTACTTACTTACATCTTTAGACTTGTTTAAATATCTTTACTACAATAAAAATCAAAGTGATATAATGATACATTCTAATGTAATTTATTTGTGTATCTTTATATAAATTAAGTATAAGTTTAAAGTATGAGTATAAATAAGATTTTTATACAAAAGCTATTTACAATTACGATTTAAAATTCTTGAGAAGTTAAAGGTTAAGGGCTTTACTCTGGGGCCCAACAGCAATAATTTCTTGGCAGTAGAGACTGAAGAAGCTTCTAGTTACTAGTCCAGTCAATAATAACTAACCGTCTAATTTACTAATGCATCTTGAATCAATGATTCCCCCCCAATTGTCATTGTTTTAGTTGATATTTTGCTAAAACTTTGTCATTAAAATTGCCTGCTTTGGTTTGTTTGTGTATGCTTTGGCTCCGTTTACACCAGCCCAATGGTTAAGGTACTGGACAATAATCAGAATGTTGTAGGTGCATTTTTATTTTACAAATCATTTTGTCAGTTAAAAAAACAGTTGCAGAAACAACTGAAGCGAAGAAATTAATCTACAATTAAACAACAAGCTAAAACTCTTTATTTAACCATACTCTGGAGCTTTCAGCTTGTAAGAAAACAATAGTACAGTGCACTAGCAGTAGTGTTAAGACAGTTTTGGAGAGACTATATTATACGCCACCTGCATTATTCTAACTATTTTGTATTTACCATCCAAGTTCAGTACATGTACAGGAGTGTTCTTGCTACATTGTAGATAATGTCTATTGTAGAAGTATAGTACATGAGCAGGAGTGTCCTGACTGGACCAACTAGGTACCAACTAGGTACCACAGTATAATAAACCAGCAATAATTTTACTGTTTTGGATGTAGTATAAAGTGCCAAAGTATGATAAACCAGCATACCTGAAGATAGTATATAGTACAGTAATCTGGAATAACAGTCGTGTCCCCAAGCATTATTACTGTGGAGATACTTTGTAGTACAGTAGAATAGTACCCCAGCTGTACTGTTCCCCACCATTAATTTTCTTTTGTGGAGAAACTTTGTAGTAAAGTACAATAGTACACCAGCTGTACTGTTCCCCAGCATTAACTTTCTTTTGTGGAGATACTTTGTAGTACAGTAGAATAGTACCCCAGCGGTACTGTTCCCCACCATTATTTTTCTTTTGTGGAGATACTTTGTAGTAAAGTACAATAGTACACCAGCTGTACTGTTCCCCACCATTAAATTTCTTTTGTGGAGATACTTTGTAGTAAAGTAGAATAGTACACCAGCGGTACT
>JAYDZG010000009.1:7592218-7608314 GCA_034509265.1 Microcambeva bendego | reverse complement strand
GAGCTATAAACGGAGCCGCGAACTTCGTATATAAAACAATTTTTATATGTACTTGGTAAAATGAAATGGGTTAGCCCAACCCTCCACAATGTCATCTTTGCTGGGCTTACTTAAAGAACCCCCTTTGACAAAACAAAATCTAAAAAGGATATAAAATGAAATATTTACTGCTTGACTAAGAAGTGATGAGCAATCAGTAATTAGGACCCATCTTCACGTAGAACCTCGTTGATGGAAGACAACTAGTGCATTTACAATTCCGTGTCTGAGCCTTAGCACTAGTAGAAAACCCTTACAGACACCTGGAGAACTTCCACACAGAAAGGACCAGGGCCTTCATGCTTTGGGATGATAGTGCTACCCACTGAGCTGCTGTGCTGCTAAAAATTAGACTTCACCTGCACACAAATATTTCTGAATGCAATCTTATCTAATTATTGTGTCACATCATCATCGCTTTCTACCCATATTTCTGAGACCTGAGGTGGTTCACTCGGTCTAATCACTGATGCTTTTTCAGTATGAAGTGTATATATTTTTGCCTCAGCTTTCATTAAACATGCCCTTTCTTGTCCCTTTTCTCTGTATTTCTCTGTGTGCTCATACATGCTCTCTCTCTCTCTCTCTCTCTCTCTCTCTCTATCTCTCTCTCTCCTTGTGGTTTCATGAGTGTCATCATCTTGGACTGAATATCTTTAATGGATCCAAGCAGCATCTTCAAAGGGAAATGGAGCCTTTCACATGCCCCTGTAATACCAGTGTTTGAAGGAGGACATGAAATATAGGTAGCCATGGATGTACTGTATACAGCTTGAATAGGTATCAGGAGAGCACTAGGCAAATTCTTTGATACAAAGGAGTTTATTTTACATTCTAAATAAACTTTTCACATGATATAATAATATTAGCGTGTGAAAAAATATCATTATTGAATTAAAGGTCATGTTTCAGATGGGCACTCAGGTGGCACGGTGATAATTATGCCAGACCACAACTTCTTGGATACAGGGTTCGAATACCCAGGGGTGCTATCGGTTGGTTGGACGTCAACATACAGAAATGATTAGCTTTGTTTGGGGGGTGGGTCAAGCACAGGCATTTGCATCCTATCCTGGGTATGTAACACTGGACAGTGATTGAATGAATAAATGCTACAGACAATAACCAGCATGTTGTTGTCATGACTTGCTGTGTCTCTAAAGATTAAATAATAATATTGAATCACGTTAGAGCATCCAGTCTGAGCAATTGAGGGTTAGGGGCTTTGCTCAAGGGCCCAATAACAGCAACCTGGCAGTGATGGAGCTTGAACCAGCCACATTCTGATTACTAGTCCAGTACCTTAACCACTAGGCTAAGGCTTGAGCACAATGCAGAAATACCCTGGACAGGGCACCAATCCTCCACCACTTCTCAAGACATATCCAAAAAATAGCTTAGCTGAAATTTCGAACCCATATGTCTGTTTGAAAACCTATTATACTGCCTAAGTACCCTAGTAATGACACATCAGTCTCATTAGGCAGATTATTAAGACGCAATACATCACTACTTCTACTACTACACCTTTGCAAGTTCACAAGTGTCTGTACAGATGACACTGTGACATTTATGACGTTAAGTTCCATGACTACCAAAAAATGTAAATCACAGTTATGGCGGTGTGCACTGGAAGTGTTTTAAAATGCTACAAGAAGAAGCAGTGTAAGTTTATAATGTCTCAGCACGGAATCATAATGGTGACGATTTCACAACACTTGCTCTAAGAGATGCTCTTCAAAATCCTCCATGTTTATTTTCATGGCACTTCCTCCGTGTACTAAAATTGTTGTATTGTCACTGACAACTCGAATGTGAAAATAAATAAAATCAATGTGGATTTACTGTATTTACTAAATGTCATGTAGAATAAGGCACCTCAGTAGGCAGCATTGTATGGCCTCTAATAATCTAAACATCCTTCTTCTTTGAGTGTGTGTGTAGGATGACATGAATTGCTGTGTAGAGACCTCACTAAGTGTTCAGACAGACCCCAGAAATCTGTGGTGGTTGGCTATTTATTTTACTTTCAAATTACAGATGTCACAATAACTGATACTTTGGTACCAATTCGACACCAAAGTTATGAAAAAGATACAGTTCTCATTTTCTGTGGTAACAGAGGTTTCACAGATCTTCCAGACCACACGAGGGCACTATAACGGTAATAAGCCGAGAACTGCCTCACTCCCTTGCTGTTTAACTAGACCACTTTGTAACTAGTGAGAGTTCTATCAAGTCATCGCTTTATAAGTGTTTCAAATGGTCTATCTAGATAACGATTACTTCGAGTTTCATTAGCATTAGTATTGTGCCGTTCTAATCAATGGGACCAGCGTTAGCTACAGAAATGGCTACCAAAAGCACTTAAACTTCACTGATGAGCTACATTGAATTACATTCAAATACACACCTTTATACACATTAAAAAACAAAAATCATTTATTCACATTAAAATCAACTGGTGTTTTTCATGTCCTAACTGAATGAGTGAGCATCTGTCTGACTGGTTCTATGCTGAATATTGCATTAATATTTGTATGTGACTTTGTAGGCAGGATTATAGTGCATTTAGGATTTGGAACAGCCTCCTTCTTGGGAGCACGCACAGGATGACTTAACATTATGTCTAGATAGGAAGCTTCCTATGTTTTCGAACATAACCTTGGTAGTAAATATAGTAAGTATAGTTTTGTTTTACATAAAAATATAAAAAAATTAATAAATAAATTGCACTTTTTAATTGGAAAAGACTTTTTAAATAAATACATCTGTTGACAAATTTGTTTCATTGATTTTTTCTTCTTCATGGTATTGAAATTGGTATAGAGAATTGTGGAATTTTAGTGGCATTGATACCATCTAATAATTTTCTGGTATCATGACATTTGAGTTCAGTTCATTTTCTTTAACCCCTTATCCTAATTAGGGTCGGGGAGGGATGCTGGAGCCTATCATAGCTCTTCAACGGGGACAAGGCACATGGTAACACCCTGGATGGGGCACAATTCAGTGTCTCCGATCAACCTGTCAACATGTCTTTGGACTGTGGGAGGAAACCAGAGTACCCAGATGAAACCCATGGGGAGAACATGCAAACTCCGCACAGAAAGGACCTAGATCGCCCCACCCGGGGATCGAACCCAGCTTTCTTGCTGTGAGGCGACAGTGCTACCAACTAAGCCACCGTGCCACCCAGTATCGTGACATCCTATTTCAAATGAATGTTTTATCAAGAACAGTGCCTTCACATCACACCTCTCCGTGGTTACCATGGTCACCGTACTTGGAGGAGACTAATGGTTTTGTGACTCATGCTGAAGTGGTGGCCTCTTCTAATCCCACACATCTTATGAGATCTGAGTTATTGATCGGTGTCAGAGGTGCGCTCGGACTCAGCTAATGGTATCTTATAATCAAACCTTTCTCTGCCATGTCTATGAAGTAAATAGCTGATGTAAAATCATTAGGATTAACCAATTAGAGCATTATGAAGAGTACGATGGAATTCGACGGATTTAAATGCAGGGGCCTGTTCAGATGTGCACCCTGATTCCACCATGGTTCATTTCCTTTCAAAAACAACAGGTGTAAGTAAGGAATACACCCTATATATGTTGTTCATCTATTGCAGGACAAAACACAATTTAAAGCAGTCAGATGAAGTGGGCAGCACTGTCGTCTCAAAGCAAGCGTTAGAACCTCGAATAACATTTACTGAAAGCGCTTAAACTTCACTGACAAGAACAAACATAAATACACTAATACACATTTATTCACATTAAACAACAAATATTTTAGTAACATGTGAATACAACTCTGTATTGGTAAAAGACCTCGTTTTTCTTCTTGGCTTGAGCGATCTAAATGCACTAGGGCTGTCACGATACCAGAAATGTACCAATATCCAATATCACTAAAATTCAATGATTCTCAATACCAATTTTGATACCATGAAGAAGAATAAACAATGAAATGAATGTATGTCAACATAAATGTTTTTATTTACAAAGTCTTTTTCCAACAAAAAAGTGCAATATAGTTAATACCTTGTTTTTTTCAAGAAATAACAATAAAACTTTTATGTATACTATAAAAATATACTGTGCCAATTAAAAAACAAATTTTTGGTATAGCATTTATATTTACTACTATGGGTGTGCGTAAAAATTTTACATCATCCTGTGCGCGTTCCCGAGATGGAGGCTGTTCCAAATCCTAGATGCCTTATTATCCTTATAAAAGTAAGTCACCTTGAAATATTAATGCAATAATCAGCGGAGAAAAAATGTTAATAAATGATTCTTTAAAGGTGTACAGGAGTATTTTTATGATTTCAGAGTCCATCAGTGAAGTTTATAGCCGTTTTGGTAGCTAATGCTGGTCGCATAGATTTGAATGGCATGATGCTAATGAAACAACGTAATCGCTACCTAGATAGACCATTTGAATAACCTGACTTACAAAATGGTGACTTTATAGAACGCTCACTAGTTAAAACAGCTGTCTAATTAAACAATAAGGGAGCAAGGTAGCTCCCTACAATACCTTCTGGTGTTATTGTTTCAGCTTTCATAGTTTATTAGCATATGGTGCCTTTGTGTGGTCCTGGAGATCTGTGAAAACTTCAGTAGCTCCGGTACCACAGGAAATGAGAACCGTATCTTTTTCAGAACTGTAGTACGAACTTGGTACTGAAGTATCGGTTCTTGTGACATCTCTAACCTGCACCATGCTGCAGACCAGCTGAGAAATACCTGAATTCCAGCTGTTGATGTGAGGGAGGTAGTGTTTAAAACTTTTTTTTCTTAAATGCACAGAGAGACAGAGAATTGTGATGGTGAGCTCAGCCCTGTGAAACTGTTGATGGTCTTAGAAGCAGTATGGTTCACTGTTTGACGTCTTCAGAAACATCAGAGTTGCTACCCAGCACCTGAGAAGAATATACTCACACCGTTCACTCCACTTGGGAAGAACAACCATTGGAAAAATACCTTCTATACACACATTTAAGGACAAGACTAGAAGTTTTGGATCTATAACTCCTTAAACAACAGGAGTGGTGTCGAATATTTCAATCAAGATCTCCTGCACCTTTTATATATCTTCCTGAATGGTTTCTGCACACTGTATTTTATTTCTTTATTTCTGTTTAATAGTTAGGTGTCAGTAATGTGTTAGCTGTTAAACCTCTCCTTAACTCATTTAATGATCTCAAGGCTATTCAAACCTAAATCAATGTTAATGACTCTTTGTTACTGTTATTAGCAAGGATAGGTGCTACGTAATCAATATTAGCAACGGGTACAGTGGGTGATAGAGTAGCATGTTCTGTGGACCTGTGTTTGATCATTGTCTTGCCTTACATGCTGATTGATCAATTGGCTTCTTTTAATTGTTCAAAGGTGTTAGTAGCTGCATTTGTAAATTGATAAACCAATGATAAATGGTTTACGCTGGATTATTGTCTTGTCTAGGTTGTATTTCTTCTTTGCTTTCCGTGTTTTCAATTAGGCTCTGGGCCCACAGTGATCCTAATTGGAATGAAGCAAATAAGTAGTAGATTTGTAGATACAGGCTTGGTTACTTCATTTTGCTTGTCAATAGCTTAAAATAATACTAATATATGTTAAGGAATTTATTTAAATAACCTGGCTTCCTTCTACATCCCAAAACAAGTAAAAGTAAGGTTTTAGAGAAAAAAAGGTCCATCCCTTTTAAATATCAGATACAGGGTAGCCACAATGCATCCAACAACAATTTCACACCCTGTTTTGTTACCAATTGTTACCAATGAATTTGAATTACGGAACTTTAAATATTTTTGGATAAATAATAGACAAATAATAAAAAATATTAATTGAAATTTCAGATTGTCTTAGACAGCTTGTCTTATACCCTAACCCCCAGTGACCCTGACTGAAAATATAGTTAAGAAAGTGAGTGAGTGAAAATTTGCCTTTAGTTTTGGAGATTCTTTTAGTTTTCCATTATTGATTCAGGTCCATTGGGTGGCATAGCAGTCAATTTTGCTGGTCCACCCACAATGTTCACATACAGACAAGAGATTCCAGATAAGTCAGACCAACCTTCAACCTGACCAGGATAAAATGGTGGCAAACATGAACAGGAAAAAATCAAAAACATTTACTTTTGTTCAGCACTTTTGCTAGAGGCCCAGTGAAGGTCAACATTTTAAAACAGCAATTTGCAAAAAAATTGTTCATATAGTCATATATTATGAAACAGATCTGCTCCAAGCCAGTGATTTTTTTTCATATAGCAAAATCAATACTTCTGCTCTGAACTCTAATCAGGGAAAACTGCACTCAATGCTTTATTGAACATTCAGTCTCAAAACCCTTGTTTCTGGATATTGCACATCCCTAAGATTCTTACCACACTACTACCACATGGTTACATCATTGTTTTTCCATATTTTGAGTTTCATACAGCATGCGCTTCAGCAGATAAATGTGGTGACAATTTGTACTGTACCCCTCTTTGTCACAGTCCTGATTTTCCCCCGTGGAGCGATGACTTGGTTTGCTGGGCAGCAGGCTTTATGACTCGCGAGCCGTGTGCCGCTTCATGGGGATCAACTCATACCTCGATTGCATCCGAAAAACCACGTGCTGTCTCATGCCGTGGCCGACGCCCAGGCATGGTGCTGGTTGATGCCTGTGGACGGTGTGCGAGTACCTAGAGCTCATCCGTGGTAATGACATTCACCTGGCTGCAGTCTCTGAGAACCGTTCTCAGACAGTGTGCAACACTTAGTCTATGTGTGTTTCTCCTCTACACCATCTCAGCATTTTGAAGGCTTGGTCACTATGGCACACAATAGGGACAGAGGTAATAACTGGGTTCGTCTAGAGAGGTCAGTTAATTACAAGCCAGGAGGCTGGGAGGTATTAACTCTTTGTTCATGGTCACTTGTGAGTCCATGTTGCGGCGAATGCTCTGGGTGTTGCTTGTCCTCTCTCTCTCTGCATCTACTTTGTTATTTTTACAGTGTACCTCATCTCCCAAATTATAGTAATGTCCAAAAATACACGTCAACAATAAGCTAGACATTTACAGCATTTAGCAGATGCCTTCATCCAAAGCAACTTTCAGTACAGTTACATTATAAAGTCTGATCAATGAGTGTTAAGGGCCTTGCTCAAGGGCCCAACAGCAGCAACCAACAGTGGTGAGGTTTGAACCGACAACCTTCGGATTACTAAACCCAATACCCTAACCACTAGGCTTTGTCTGGTGGTTGGTGTGCTGATGTAAAAGAGGAAAAAATGAATGAATCTCAGTGGATTTGGCTGTGAGTGAGAGGTTAATATATATGATGCATTATTATATTTTTGAATGATAAGGATGATAAGGTCAGAAATACTGTAAAACATATGTGTGCCAATGTATTGTCATTGAAATATTTTGCCCCTGTCTCTGGTTTTTACAACTCTTCCTGTGAGTGCATACGTGTGTGAGATTTGAATTAGTTGAATTAGCTTTAATGACAGTGGCTTAGTCACACATTTACTAAACCACACGCATTAGAAACCTTAAATAGCAAGGAACAACAACAAAAAAATCCAGTGCTAAATTGTGATTGAATTGCTTTTTAATTGTTAGCTGGTTATACTCATACATTAGAAATGGCTTTAAGTAGCATCCAGACTGATGATGCTTGCTTGTGTTGATTTTTCTTTTATATTTTGTTTTTATATTTTCTCTGTTTTTTATACCGCATCCAATTGCCTGATTGCTCGGTACTTCCTCTGCACTAATGCTGAACAAATTGTTTTTACTTTTGTAGGTCTCATACTGCATTATTACAGATCTCATAAATAAAATGTATATGAATGTGAAAATCAATCAAAAATAAAAAACAACCCCAACACATAACATCCACGAACACCGTAACAACAGAAATGTAGAGGAAAAGAAAAAACCCTCTTGTAACAAACATGGCACTATACAGAAAGCCACTGCATTTTATCCTCTAACTGTGCCTGATGATAGGCCTTTACCTGTGAAGGCTGTGAAGCTTTAAGCTGTTAACCTCGGCGAACACCAGCAGTCACATCAATCCGCCTGTCAGGAGGTGCAGTAAACCTATCGGAAAGAGCATCACCAGTCGAAATAAAATCTTACGAGAACTGTGGCCGGATCACCAATAAAGAAAACGTACAACAACCGCTGATCCAACCAACATCAGGTTAGATTTACAACATTTGTTTCTGAGTTTGTTTGTTTTTTTAGTATTTTAATGTCATGTTTTACAGTTTTGGGTGCATTCATGACAGGAACATGGTAGATATTTATTACACACGTTTCATCAGTACACATGTTGATATAGAAAATGTTCAGTTCAGTTCATTTTCTTCAACCCCTTATCCTAATTACGGTCAGGGAGGTGTGCTGGAGCCTATCCCAGCTCTTCAATGGGTGCAAGACACATGGTAACACCCTGGATTGGGCGCCAGTCCATCGCAGGTACAATTCAGTGTCTCCAATCAACCTGGTAGCATGTCTGCACTGTGGGAGAAAACCGGAGTACCAGGAGGAAACCAACATGGACACGGGGAGAACATGCAAACTCCACACAGAAAGGACCTAGATCGCCCCACCTGGGGATCATAGGAAGGAACGTCAATGACCTACACAGAGTCATGACTTCATGACTTAACACATTTTGCATGAACTTAAATTTCAGAACACAAATGTTTTGTGTAATATATTAACTTAATGGTTAATATGTTTTTTTCTTTTATCAGCTGCTCATTTTCAGGGTTGCTTTTATTTGGCATAGTTTTTTACACTGGATGCCCTTCCTGACACAACCCTCCTTATTTATCCAGACTTGGGACCGGCACTACAATTCATGGGTTCATGCAATCTAGTGGCTAGGTACCTATAGGACTATTGAGTGTCTCCAACTAACCTGGTTGCATGTTTTTGGACTGTGGGAGTAAACTGGAGTACCTGAGGGAAACCCATACAGACACAGGGAGAACATGAAAACTACACAGAACCCAGGACCTTCTTGCTGATAGCTACCCACTGAGCCCCCGTTCTGCCCACAACACTGATTATTTGTTAGTGTTAAAATTTTAATCAAGTCAATTCCATTTTCTTCACGGCATCTAGTTTCATGATCGAAATTGATGTTGTGTATCTAAACATTGAGTGTAGGTATGACTGCACTCAGTAGACAAAGCTAATTTTGTTTATTTATTTATTCTATTTTATTTATGAGATGTACACTCATCAGTGCAGTCTCAATTCTGGTCCTAAGCCCAAATAAAAATGGGAAGGAAACGTCAGGAGTATCTGAATGAAAATTTGTATTTGTGCACCGGAGTTGTTGTGGTGACCACTGTAACCAGGAGCAGAAACCTTCTCAGAAAAATTGTACCGAACATTGGTAATTTGTTTGAAATTTAAGTAATGACACTTACAAAGTAAGTAATTTTACATTTAACAGCCCCAAATGACATGTGGTCAAAGAACTAGACTCCTGATGTTAAAGCAGCAGATTAAAATGCAAATTATTATGACCGCGGTGTATCGTCATGGTTGATTGGACTGAGAAAGAACTCCAAGGCAAGAGGCCAGGCTCCAATTGCTAAAGGTCATTAGCTACTCTGTGAGATGTGTAATTGCATTCCGTCAGCTAATAGGAAAAGAATGATGGGGAGAGGAGGAAGAGAAAGCCAGTGTATAAGTCGTATCCTGTTCTTTGTTGTTCCTCTCTCCTTATTTGGGAACATTTTCCATTATAAAATATTTTTAAATGAACAAAGCACATAAATCTGATAGAAATAAGAATCAATAATAATCCTTAATAATCCTTACACTATACAGTTGGGCAGCAAGTTGTGCAAAGAAAGCAATAAATAATAAAAGTAATTAAAAAAAAGGCATCCAGGTGGTGCAGCAGTAGATTCTGAACTCCAAACTTCATGTTGCTCCTGGATGGCTGGATGCTATCTTCAGGGCATTATTGGCAATGCCTCTAATTGGCTACCGTGTCTTCTAGGCGGCGGAGGAGATGCGCACAGAAAATGTATCTTCCTTGAGGTTCAACAAACATGAGGAAAAATATCCCTGTCTATATCTATTATCATCATCAATAAATGATAGATGATTATTGCAACAAAAAAAAAAAGAAAATTCTTACAAACATTTGAAGGTAAAGTACACGCTGCACCAATGTCCTTTTTCCTTTCGTTGTGCAATGCTTTCCGTTAATAACACATCCCAGAACTGGTGGAAACGTGGGTCAGGTCTCTAAATAACACAAGGCCAAGAAGAATCCCAAACAGAACCAGTTAAGTTATTTTGATGGAAAAGCACTAACAATCATCTTCCAATTAGTCCCATAGGTGTTCTCAGGGGCTGAGGTATTCTTTGTACTTTGTACAAATGCAGGTACAAGAAAGAGTCTTTTCCAAACTGTGAAATAGCTGGAAGCATTTGATTTATTTGACTTGATTGTATACACGTGTGGGTGAAACACCTGAACTAAAATGGGTTTTGACAAGATTGTGTATTTGTTTTGTATCAATAGCTTTCTAAGACGATGGTAAATTGCATTGAAATGACTTTTAAAGCTACGGTATTTATTTTATTTAGAATTAGCATTGCATTGACTGTGAACTACTGAAAAGTGTAATTAAAAACAGCATTCTGTGAAATGTAATAATACTGAATTAAGGAGCCTGTTAAAAACATTGCAGTTTCTTAAAAGCTACCACAAAATGTCACATTACTTTATCGAACATTTATCTAGTACAAATATTACATGAATATTTTAATTTATGCATATTTTACCTTCTGCATTTGTAGCAGTATAAGTAGGAAGCATATTCAGACACAGGACCCATGTTGGCATGAAGTAATTACTTTACCAGCTATGTCAACATGTCATCCAATCCTGAATTGACTTTCCACAGGTAATGGATAGAGGCCACACTGTTTTAATTACAGGGTGTGAACGCATGGTTAGACAATCCAAATCATGTCCATTTGGAGACCAGGCTGGCTGATTACTGTGGAATAACTCAGACTCTCATCTTTCATGACCACCTTTGACTGTAAACGTAATTACTCTAAAACAAATGTATCGAAGCTTGCAGTGTGTGTTTCTTATAAGGTTTCAATAAAAAAACAAAAGATTCCCTGTTCATCAAATAGCTGGGGTGACAGGCTTTCTAGCAGGCACAGCGGTGGTGTTGTGACATTTTATTAAAATTCACTGTCATGGAGTGCAATTATGCCGTAACTTACAATGCAATTTACAATGGAGATGGTGTGAACAGGCAAAACATTTCCCATGAACTTTACAGAGAGGAACAACCAGCTGGAAAAGGCATGATTAATTTAACCTTCTGGTGAAAAGTCAGTATGCAATTAACAAAATGGGGAGGATGCAAGCTGGAAGAAATATAAAAAAACTGTGAGTTTTCGGAGTTTTTCTTTAGCTGTTTTCTTATATTTTCAAGTAAATGTTTTGTGTTCGTAATGAGTCGTCATGTGAACTGCTGTAACAGACATTTACTGCAAAGTATTAATACAGTATCTATGTATCTGTCTGTCTGTCTGTCTGCATGTATGTATGTATGTATGTATGTATGTATGTAATCCGCTGCTATTTGAAGAAGAATTGAGAACCACATTGTGAGGTCACTTGAGTCTATATTATATTATAATAACAATTGATCATGTAGATTATGAATACAATCCAAATTATGAATACAATATTTAGAAATTAAGCATTTCATTATTCCATCATTGAGACTTTATTTCATTTAGAGTTTTTGGGACTGTGGCAGCTTATTTGGTAGAGCTTTGGGTTAAGATTGAACGTTCTGGTGCTGCCTTGTAACCACTGCGTATTTTTAAGTCCAATAATATTTGGATTGTATGTACATTTGGATAGATGTTTTTTTAGAAACTAGTCTTTCAGAACAGTACTCACACATGTAATTATTTTAAAAAATACTCAGCTCTCATTATGTGCAATATACATTGCACTGCAAAAATACTGGGTTACTATTAAAGTAGTGACACATTTAAAATGTTACAGGGTAATTGGTAATTACATAAGAAATAATGCATTAAGTTGCCACGGTTTAGCAAGGGCATTAACCATCGATTACTTGGAAGATATTCAGCCAAAATTAAAGTCGCTGCTAAAGGCCAGAAATCAAGGCTCCTTTAGAGGTAATACAAACAGTGTGTTTGTTTGCTCCTACTTTTAGTCCACAAGCGTCAACCTCAAAGCTTGCAGGCCGGATCTTCCTGCCATGTCAATTTATTTGGCCCGCAAGAGCTTTAAAGGCTTACGACTGTGCCTTAAAATAAATTGTGTCTAAAAATAAAAGTATAGGCGGTGTTAAAGTGTACATTGTTACACGTACATAAACTATAACCTCAAATCATAAAAAGTTCGGACAGCATGCAAATATTTGAATTAAATTATAATTAGAGTTCAGCTTAAGCTTGCACCCTTGGGCTTTACATGCTGAAATTACTCCCGATTCCTTAAATAATTCAATCATATTATACATTGTAGAATATTAAAGTGTTTTTATATATTTGAATAATTTTCTCACGCATGTGTTGACAAACTGGAGATCTTCTGACTTTTGCTCAAAGACTCTTGATGCTTTGGTACCAAACCAATCATGCTCTACGCAGTGGGCATCTTAGAAGCTAGTTGTGACCTGTTAGCGCTGGGAATTGAACCGGCAACCTTCTAATCACAAGCCCAGTTCTCTAACCACCAGGCCACAGCTGCCTGCAAATAACCTGGTGACTTCATCTTTTTGGAATCACATCATTAATTTGTTTTTTCCCCTCATTACTAGCCCTAAATCTCACCCATACATTGCAGGCCTGAAAGGAATTAAGGTAAATTATTTTTAATTTGTCCCAACCTTGACCTCTGATTCGGGTGTATATTTACACCCCTAAACTACATGACCAATGTCCAAAAAGAGAAAAATTGATGCAGGCGTTGCCATCTTTGCCAATCCTTTAGCCACAGACCTTCTGATGGAGATAATAGAGATTCAAAGTGATAATGGCCCGAGATCAAAGCTCCGTGGTTGAAAATTCTGTGAGATGGTGTCTCAGGCTATTAAAGAATATTTTAAAGAATAGGAACTTTAAGACAGTCTTAGAGTTAGAAATGGCCCTTTGAGGGAAATCACAATGTGAACGTGGCCCTTACTGAAAATTAGTTTGACATCCCTGCTTTAGACTAATTACAAGATTAAGAACTGGCTTGCACCTTGTTTACTTATCTCCCACCAGCCAGTACACTTATACCAGTGCTTAAGTTATGTTATGAAATAATTATTTACTGCTTTTATTAATTCATTATTTTAATTTAAGATTGTATTTCGTAAGGAAACAAATACCCTTATGCACTCTGTGCACTATGTTGTATATTTGAAGTCTTTTATGTTGTAGATTATGGGCCAATATAGTGCCACAAGTTTCGAAATTATCATTTAGCTATTTATTTTAGCACATTTAGACCAATTTTGACATGGATGGGGTACAGGTTAAGTTAAGCCAAGCACGGCAGTAGACCCAGCTCATCAACTGGCACAGTCTGCACCCTGTAGGGGTAAACTTTAGATTAAGGGTGACATGCCCTCCTGGAGTAATCTTCTCTGTCAGGGTGTTTTTTTCATAAAGCACCTTAATCTCAGACATGTTTCCATGAAAAGATAAAGGTTGACTCTCCAGCCAATAGAAGCAGAACCAGAGCTAGCCCGGGTGTCACAGTATCAGAGAAGACCAGATTTGCCAACAGAGAAGCTGCCTGAGAAGAATACCATGATAAAATAGGAAACCTTCTAACTGGAATGAATTAACTATAAAGGGGATCATCAGTCGAAGAGTTGTGCCCCTTTGTTTTTATTACTGGTATTGCTAATTGGTTCAGAACATTCTAGAGAGCTCTGCTTGATCTGTTACATTAAGTCTGTACTCATCAGTGTAACAATTGAGCTGCTAGACAAAAAATGTCCCTTCCAGGAGTGCATTAACAAAAGGACGACCTGGAATAACTTACGTGATTTTGTAATTATATTTCCTAAATATGTAATGAAGATTTGGCAACACGAATGTACATATTTTGTCATGCACAATTAAGTTACATTTGAGTTAAGCTGAGCTGAAAGAGGTGAAACTCTTCTGCATGGCCGAGCCAGGCTACAAGTAATACTGTATTCTGTTCAGTTAAGGTGCATTGACATGAGAAGTTACAAAATAGTGACATGCAAAGCTTGATCTGGGGAAAAGTGCTAAAGTTATAATAATAATGCATCTTTACTGAACAGTTTCAAGGTACTTCTTTACACATAATAATTTTTTCCTTAATAATGTCATCCTGGTTATACCACAGCAAAGCTTCTCCATACAATCAAAGCAACAACAAATGTACTATTACTGTATAGTTGAAATCTTCCCTGAAATGCTATTTCTGCTATGTAAGACAAGCTAAGGAATACTCTGGAGGTTCTACCAGTTAAAATATGGACTGGAATGTCCGTAGTGGGTCATCACAAAATCTGACTTTAAAAATATCTATTTTTTGACTTGTCGAAGAGTTTGCAGGATTTTTTCCCTGTCTACTCCAACATGAATCTGATCTGATTGCCGAGTCTCTTTCATCTTGTGAAGTCTGAACACTGACCTAAGCTAGTGCTAGAGATACTCATAGACCGTACAAGCATTTTTTTCTTTTGCATTGTAGAACTCATTTGGTTACTCACAGGCTAGAAACCTCTGGTTAAAAATAAAAGCAGATTGTATCATTTATTGGCAGGACGAGTAATATAAAATCCAGCAAAAATTAACATTAGTATGGAAAAAAACAGAAGTGCTGTTCAGTAATACTCTCCAACTAAACTAGCAATACATAATTACACTGTGCTAAATAAGTTGAGACTAGCTGAATAGATTTGAATAACTCTTAAATAAGTCTAGGTAAGTATGAAACTGTCAGATAAATGCTTAGTAATTGTGGTTAATTTTAATAGTATTTACATATTAGTTGCAAAGACCCACATACACTGATCCGCTCATTAGCTCACGGTCGCTAGTTTACCACTGTTCCTTCCTTGGATAACTTTTGATAGATTTTTCTTTCTTTTAACATCAACTTTAAGGATAAAATGTTCATCTTCTGCCTAATATACACAACTCACAAAAGTTACATAAGTATGGTCTGCATGTTATATGAACTACAAGGGTACCTGACCACACCACCAGGCACAGATGCCATCATCTTGCATGGGCCATGGGCATTTACGCTGGACGAGGGACACTTTGTGAATGGTACAAGCCCATACTACTTGAATAACATTATTAATCCAGTCATTGTGCCTCTGCATGAACAGCGCATGCCTAATTTCATCTTCATGAATGACAATCAAGGTCACATCATTAGGGAACAGCTGGTGGATACCGGGGTACCTCAAATGGAGTAGCCTGCACTTTCTTCAGACCTGAATCTGATAGAAAACCTTGTCGCCGTGTAGAGGCTCATAACTTTGTACCCCAGAACCTCAATGACTTAATGGCCACCCTTCAAGAAGAGTGGGATTGCAAGCCTCAGCAGACAATAAGTCGACTTGTGAACAGTTAACAATGCTCAAAGACACACAGATTTTGAGACATTGACATTTTTTTGTTGTGGTATACCCACCACTGTTGGCTTTTGTTTCAATAAATTGTTTGAGATGAGGAAATCACCATTGCATGCTTCTACTTGAATGCCCTAATTTCATAATATAATATCACTGTAGCATGATTTGTTTTCCATAAATTTCCATTGAAAGCCAAATATTCCTAAAGTGTGTCTCACCTACGAATAGTCAAATGACAGATTATTCCCAAAATGCTAAGGAAACAAATCAATTAGGAAATACTTTAATATTGTGTTCAACAATGTTGCTGTACAGAACTCACTTTCTACCTGGGGTTTAAGGAACTCTAAGCCCTTTTTAAATTTCTGGTAGTCCACATAATTGGTTTC
>JAYDZG010000009.1:7565349-7579304 GCA_034509265.1 Microcambeva bendego | reverse complement strand
CCTGTATTTTTGATCATTCTTTCTAGATTGAGACTTGATGATGATGATGATGATGATGAGTGTATCAAAAATACTGTAAAGCTTGTGTGTGTGTGTGGAGGTATTCTGATAGGACATAAATTATGAACCTGTCCCACATTTTTACAGTTTCTCCCCCAGGTTTCCAAACCCTGTATCTTGTGTTCTCGTTGGGTGTAGCTTGACGTAGCCCTTGCTGTTACTCACAATGCTTTTCACACTAAAGATTTCGACTCTGATCAAACTTCACATATATGACATATAATTAAGTAAAAAGAAAGCTTAGATCGAGTCATTGAACAGTTCACACATAGCGATTGAGAGGTGAGTTTTAATCCCCAAGCAAATGCAGAGTTGCCACATCTAGCGAAAATCAGGGTAAAAATCATGTTGGGAACTAGGCATACGCAACCATTGTCCTTATTATGCAATGGTGCAAATATCTAATATATAATCCAGTGGAATAAAACATGTTTTCTACTTTATTACATTTATATTGTGAAGTCAGATAGTTTAAAGTAAATTTTTCAAGGCCTCATTTAGAGGGATAAACATTTGTTTTACCAGTAAACAAGCACAGCATCACACTGGATTTAGAACCACAACAATAGTCTGAAAGCACACAAAGCAACAGCAGGATGTTTATTTGATGCCACATAAAATCAAATTTAAAGCATTTTAGGTGGACCAACCACTTTCTTATTATCATGATAATTTTTCTGAACAACCATCTGACCTGTTTTTTTTTAATACCATACCTCTCTCAAATCCTTTTATCATGCCTCCGTCCCCTAGTTGGGCTGGGATTTTGAGCTGTAAAATGGAGATAAGAAATGTGCATTAGTTTATTCAGACAGTGAAATGGCTTTTTGATCAGGTACTAGCATTTTTTTTCAGGCTGTACTACCAATGAGTGGAGAGACCGGCCAGTAGAATATGGGTTTTATTCTCCCTACCCATTCAGTCATGCCAGAATTCAATGCATTCCTAGTTATTCAAATGATTCCCATCACTGCCCACTCCTGTTTGCTATAGTATGTGTGCTTGTGGGCACTGACTGTGCAGAGCTGTAAATCATGTTTAAGTTCTGAATTAATTCACCACCTGGACGCCTGATCTGTTTAATTTTTAACCTTAATGGACTTTTAAGACACAAAAAAATACTTGGGCTTTAACATAATTCCTTTCATGACCACATATTGATTAGTCTTCTGAGCAGTGGTCAAATACAGCTACTGCTTCCTGCTGGTTTGTTCTCCTTCTGGCAGCTAAACCTGACTGTGACCATTCAGCCATACACCCCACTGTCCGGTTTGCAGCCAATTTCCCCTCAGCGGAAGAGGACATTTGCCCCAGTCATCTGTGTTTCTGGCTTGTGGGTCGTCTCAAGTTTTGCCTCAACATCCATATACTCATAGGACCCATTCATATGAGTGTTTTACAGAATGTGCTGAAGCAGGTTGTTATCGGAACAGATGGTGAAGGCCACGTAAGCAGATAGGACTGAATGGTAAAAACTTGATCATTAAACATTCTTTTTAAATAGTGGTTCATTTTCCACACCAAGGGATTACTTTTCCGCCAACTCATGTAACAAAAATGAGCACCACCCTCGAATTTAGTGCATCATTGTACCAAAGCGAATGTCAGAAAACCTTCAAAATGAATTTAAAGTTAAACTGTTAAAAGGTGTCAGTTCTCTTTTTAATTGATTTTCCAGTAGAGGAAACCCACATAATTGGATTTTATGTCAAATTCTGGGATTTATAAATAATCTAAAGTATGAGGCTAGTTTAGTTTAAGTTCATTTAAAATTTGAAGTAACTTTTGTACTCTTAATTTGCAAGTGAAGGTTACTAATAATATATCCATTTATATAATATTTTGTCTAAAACTCAGCCAGAATCCATCTGTAACTATTTGATAGGATTGGGGATATTTTGGATCAATGATTTCATCATTTGGATCAACAATTATTTCACTGCATTGCCAGGATAAAAATTAAGTCTTGAAGTTTAAGAAACTGCAACATTGTGGCTAGATTAAATCATGGCAAGTCTCCATTGAAATGGCATAACCTGTAACCCTCCTAGAGTTCAGTCATCAGAAGAACCTTGAGTGGGATTTTTTAAATTTAAGTCAACTAAACAGTTAGTAGGTGATTATCAAGCTGAAAATGTCAGTTACTAGGTCACATTTCTAGGAGCCTTCGTTTTATTGAAGCACAAATTGAGATGGCCTTGAGACAGCAAACATTTGCACTTATCAGTGTATGCCTACATCAATACATGTTAAAAGACTCCAACTGGTGATCAAACCCAGGACCTCCGTGCTGTACGGCGACAGTGCTACCACCCACTTAGCCACCCTGTCACCCAGGGAGAAAAACATAAGCAGTCAACTTATACATCTGTAATGTAAACTTGTAAAGAAAATTTTAATTGGTGTCCTGAACTAATGGGGAGGAGTTTCACATTTCTTGCTGAACCATATTCCATATATAATTAGGTCGAAGAAACATTTCATAAGTTGCAATGTGGATCCACGTGAGCCTCCTATTTTTCTCGGTATGTTTCTTTTTTTAAAAAAGCAAAAAAACAATTGGACTGGACATTTAGGATTCCTGATTTTGTCAGTTAAATGGAGGTTTGTAAATTGAGGTGTGTTTAATGAAGTGTGTGAGTTCGCTTTCCTTAATCAGAGACAGTTGTAAACACCAGTAACAAGAATGCATAATGCATGTCTTTTAAATGAAGGTCACTTAAATTGTGTTCCATTAAATGGCAATCGGGCAGCATGGTGGCTTAGTGGGTAGAACTGTCGCCTTTCTGGATGGGGCGATCTTGGTCCTTTCTGTGTGGAGTTTGCATGTTCTCCCCGTGTCCACGTGGGTTTCCTCCGGGTTCTCCGGTTTCCTCCCACAATCCAAAGACATGCTACCAGGTTGATTGGAGACACTGAATCGTCCTGTAGGTACCTGCAATGGACTGGCGCCCCATCCAGGGTGTTACCTTGTGCCTTGCACCCGTTGAAGAGCTGGGATAGGCTCCAGCACCCCTCACCGACCCTAATTAGGATCAGGGATTAAAGACATGAACTGAACTAAATGGAGATCTGTTCAATGGAGGTCATCTAAATGGAGGTCTGTTAAATGTACGTTAGTTAAATGGAGGTCAGTTAAATAGAGGTCCGTTGAATAGAGGTTTGTCTTGCATTTTTCATATTTGGGTAAAACATTAATTTTAATTGTTGGATTTTTCAGTTCTCATCTTTTAAATGGATCAAAAATCAATAATTAAAAAGTGCATAATCTAAAATGTGTTTCTTTGGTGGCCGAAAAGGGGCCTAACACACTCCTCCTGTAGCTTGTGTGGAGAAGATAAAGTAGGCTTTTTTGTCTAGACTCTCCCTCAGCTGTGTCTATCACGGTACCCTGGCTGCTGTATGGATATAGGAATAGGAAAATGGGGTAGGCATAAGTTGATAAGCAAATGACTCTAGATCTACTACTGAAAAATATTCAAAAGAACGTTTTCCCCATAGTTCATTTGACTCACATTGTTAGTGCATGGAGGCACAGCTCAATTTTGGCACTATTAATTTTGTGAAATAATTTAGAAGGTTTATAAGTAAAAATTGCCTGTGGGACTCAACTTGATGATCATAGAGGAATGTGGGTCCTGAGACAAAAATCAACATAATCTCACTGTTCAACTGGCTGTCAGTGTCTGTTCCCACGTTTAAATTGTGCTCTTACACATTTATTCTGACTTTATATTAAGACTTCTCTTCTGTGAATAAATAATAAATGTAGTTAGTTAAATGTTCCCGTTGCTCCACTGCTAATCTTCGGCTGTTAGGCATTTCTGAGCTTGGCTTACAATTCCTTGTCCAACATCATTTCAATTATTTTGATGTAGAATTGCCATGTAATGTTAAATTAAGGCTGAATCCACACTAAACCTCCTGCTGCTGAGGGCAAAGGGGGACAAAGAGAAAAGTCTTTCCATTAATTACTTCATTAATGAGCCAAAGCTTGTGAAAGTAGTTTTAATTGGGACACATTTACACGTACTCATGTGAAACTATAGATAAAATGCACCTTATTTTTTATGTTTTTCTTTCTTTTCGCCTTCTTTAAAAAAACTGAATGTTAGTTGGTGTGCTGCTGGACTTTTAGTACATTGTACATTTCACAACACAATTATCTCATACACAACATGCAGTACTAAAGAGATATCCATTGTGTTCAGAATGTGCGTAGATGCAGTTAAAATAGGCTAATTGCTGTACTTAAATAGGTAATACAATTTCAATGGATGACTTTGATTCATGAATCAAAACAATCTCCATATTTTATTCCTTGTTATATGACGCAGTATATTTGTTTATTTGTGTAATTCAAGTCTATCAGAGTCTCTGATTTGGTTTTATTCCACCATTATGGTTGGTATAGGAAATCTATGTTGTATTTTGTTAAAAGATGTTGAATGGTTATTTGAGTGTTGCATTGATCGCACATTGGTGGGTGTTCTCTTTTCATGATGCAGTATTATTTGCTTTCCAACATGGTATATACTACTATATAACAATGATGCAGGTATTTCAATAAAATGTATTTCAAAATTGCTCATTTATTTGATTTTGAAACATCTAGTCTATTATTTTAACAACTACTAATACTAGCCATGTTATCAAGCAGATGCTCTTTGGCAACTATGATTAAAAAGAAACATCAAAACCATTTTGTAAAATGTAAACAATTACAACAAAACAAAACAGGAGAACATGCAAATGCATTTACCTTTTCAGCATATAGTAAATGCCACCATCCAAAGTGACGACAATAGTTAAAGTACACAGTCTGAGCAACTGTGGGTTAAGAGCTTTTCTCAAGAGCCCAACAGTGGCAACCTGGCAGTGGTGGGATTTGAACCACTTACCTTCTGCTTACATGTCCAGTTCCTTAAGGAGTATGTTCCAACTGCCCCAAACTCCACACAGAAAGGACACGGGCAGCCAGTATTTGGATCGAACCCAGGAGGGATTGTGCTACCCACTGATCCATTGTGCCACCCAACGTTATTACAGGTATTATGAATCCAAATATTTGTTTCATGGTTTGAGGGCATATAGGCAAAGTCAATTTCCTTACTATTTATTTGGGAAAATAAATTAGAAGTGGTAACAAGTTAAACTAATTTTGTGGTTGATAATGGACAAATGTGTGCCCTGAGACAAAGTCAGTGTAGTGATCGCATTGCATAAACCTGTGCATTATAGTGTAGACTCCAAGCCCAGATAAATAAGGAGAGGTTATATCAGGAAGAGCGTCCAGCATAAATAATATGCCAAATTGTTTTTTTACTCCCATTAGGGTAGCCACATTCTCAAACAAACAAAAAAACATGTTTAAGCTTTTGCCAAAAACAATGTCCAACCTACATGATGCTAATTTTTCCCTGGTTTGTCATTTGTATTCATTTTGACTGAGAAAGAACTGTAACAGAGAATATGAATATATTTGTTCTCTGTTTGTAGGGATTTAATATTTTGTTTTGAAATATCTAGATCTAATTGCAAATGTTTGGGTTTTATCCCCTGCTCATTTGTTTCATGCTTTGAGGGCATAAAGGCCACAGCCAATCTTACTATTTATTTTGGAAAATAAATTAGAAGAGGTAACAAGTGAAACTAATTTTGCAACTCAGCTTAATGATAATAGACAAATGTGTGTCCTGAGACAAAGTCTGTGCAACTGCTCAACTGCTGACAATTAGCTGCTAGGCATTGTAGCTGAGTTTGGCTAAAAACTTGTTAGTTTAACAGTTTTTTTTACCATTGATGTATTATCGCTGTGAAATGAAAAATGAACCAAGTTTGAACCTCCTGCTGCTGAGGGCAAAGAGACACATGTTTGGACGACTTATCATAAATTATTTTATTAAAGTGCCTTAGCTTAAGAAAGAAGTTTTAATTGGAGGACTTTGGACTCCTGGATTGAACTTTTAATCATGTAGACTGTGAACATACTAGGCTTGACTTTTTTGTTTTTTTTGTAACTAATTTCAGATGTTTTTAAAGGGTTTATATCTAGAGATTGGCCTGCTGTGTCTAGTCAAAGTAAAGGGAAAGATGAATGCAGTAATGTCCAGAGACACAATTGAAGAAAACCTGCTTGAGAGTTCTCTGGACCTCAGACTAGGGCAAAAGGTTCAGCCTCCAACAGGACAATGACCCTAAGCACACAGCCAAGATAACAATGGAGAGGTTTCGGGACAACTCTGTGTCAGAGCCCAGACTTAAATTTGATTGAACATCTCTGGAGAGATCTGAAAATGGCTGTGCACTGATGCTCCCCATCCAACCTGATAGAGCTTGAAAAGTTTTGCGAAGAAGAATGGGAGAAATAGGTGTGCCAAGGTGAGGCTGTAATTGCTCCCAAAGGTGCTTCAACAAAGTATTGAGTAATTCTGTAAATATAAAAAAATAAATTTGCAAAAATTACATTACAATCTTTTTTTCCCTTTGTCATTATGGGGTATTATGTGTTTTGAGGGGACAAAAAAACTAAAAGAATGAATTTTGGAATAAGGCTGAAACAACAAAATGTATGAAAAGTGAAGCGTTGTGAATACTTTCTGGATGCACTGTATTCATACATCTGTTGTTTTGGTTGGTAGGTCACATGAAAAAGATAGCAGGTAGCTAGTAGGTAGAAAATGGAAAATGACTGTGGAATGTGTTTACAATGATGAAAGAACAGTGAGACCAGAAAATACCAGGAGGGAGTAAATGGAACAGGATGTCTCAAGAATAGGTATAAAAACTGAAAGCATCTAATTAAAATCTGAAGAGAAAGGATTTACACTTCTCTTTCTTCCCAAGCTCATATTTACAACAGCTACACAAAGCAGAGACACTACCAGACAACTCAAAGGTGCCCTTTGCTCGGCAAAAATACGGTGAACCCAAGTGAGTGACCCTTATAAATTGAGTGGACCCTCTCAGACAAAGACAAATCTGCTCAATTCAATCCTCCTTAGATTGCTACCGATTACTAACTTTGGAGTGGGTGCAAGACACTGTGGCTTAAAGGCATCTTTAAGTCTCTGTCTAACCCTTTGATGAGACAAAATGATGGGCCAGGCTAATGCAAACATAGAAGATGATCGTACTCCAGTCCTATAATGTCCAATCTTTATAATGTTTTGCAAATCTTAGCCTAAACTGTTCAGTTCAGTCTGGCCTCAGCTGCTGGGAACCATTTTCATTCCGTTAATTACTTGATGATCCTATGCAAAATAGATATGCCACCATACATGTACAGTCTAACTCATACTTACATAAATCCCCCTGTCCCAACTATTTTGGAATGTGTTGCAGGCATGAAATACAGGATTGGAGGCATTTTAGCAAATATAATGAAGTTTGGAAAGACCAACATGAAATGTGTCAGCTTCATACTGTCTGAAGTAAAGAAAGTCAAAAGTCAATATACAGATTTGTTTTAATTTGGTGTTGTATTGTTTTAAATACGTTTGAATGTATTCACCATTTATACATGGCTTTGTAGTGACAGGTTTGCAGCTTGACTGTGTGCAAATCCCGAAATACTGGCTGCCAGACAAGAATACATTTGAAGCAGGTTGCCAATCCATCATAGGGAAACACAAAAACATTTATTCAGAATAGGCAATTTAGAGCTGCCAATCCGTCTTTTGACAATCTTGCGAGAGATGGAGAATGCCTAATTACTTCGATGTAACCCACACAGAAATAGTGAGAATGGACCGTGACTGGGAGCATGAAACAAACCCAGACAATCAAATTCCTGTATGGAAAACAACTATCTATCAACCAGCTTTTGATTTTCTCTTGCTTTTGTAATATGACGCATCATATGATTTATATTACTTTTCAAATCTCATATGATTGCCTGTCATTCCCTGTGAAATTAAGAGTATAAGTGTCATGTAATAGAGGAGAAGTAAGTGAAAGCAAGTAGAAGCAAGATCGTTTAATAGTGTTACAATGGGCTATTGAACAGAGACAAGGGTGTATACAAACAAATATCTATTTTGATGTTTAGTCTTAATGACAATACACAAAACAGTCGCACACATGCCCAGACAAACACACGATTAATGCTAAACACCAAAATAAATCCTAACAGCTAATTGCTAATCTAAACCCCAAGCTAAACTATCACAATGCTAATGCTTAACATGAACTGGATGCTAATGAGCCCCTAGCTAAACAAACTCAGAGCAGAAACAATAATCTAAATCTGTTTATTGATTATACTGCTGTTCCCTTTTTGTCCTGCTAGACATTTTGGGAATGTCAAAGATTAGTTCAATTTAGGTATTGAACATTGAACATGTTTGAAAGTGTTTTTGAGATAAGAAGTCAAGCACTGAGGTTTAATGATCAATATCTGCCATGTACATTCACATTGTGGAAATGCAATTAGTTACTGTAGCCAGCTACTCTTTGTGACTCCTTGCTTCATGTGATTTATGTGGCAGCCTCTGAGCCATGATAAGTATTTAGCTTGCTTGACTGAAACCAGTTTTCAGGCAACGTTTATTTTATAGGAAACGATTTTGCCGGTTCTTGGTTAACATGTATTCATTTGAATTTTCTTCCATACCTTGGCAATGGCAATAGTTCACAGTTTGCTATACTTTTTAAAGTAGCCACATTTATTATATATATCTACACAAAATTAGACACCTAAAGGTAATTTGGTGGAACAGGAAAATTAATTCATTCAGTGAATGAAAGTTTAGTGTTTCAGGACTCTAGAGTGCAACCTAATTTCTTAATGGTGGTGTTTAGGAGTTATGTTTAGTATGCCTTTTTGTAAAGAGGCATTAAAAGCATGTAAAAACCGTTTTGATTTGAAATAATTACTTTAAAACTGTGGTGTTAACAAACCTAGTTACACTGATCAGGCATTACATTATAACCACCTTGCTAATATTGTGTTGGTACTGATGTACTGTGTATTCTGAGACCCAGCATTAACTTCAGCAATTTGAGCTACACTAGTTGTTCAGCTACACTACTCATCTGTTGGATCTGACCACAAGGGCCAGCTTATGCTCCCCATGTGCACCAATGAGCCTTGGTTGCCAATCACCCTGTTGCCTGTTCACTTTGATACTGACCATTGCAGTGAAGGAGTACCCCACAAAATGTAGACTAGCCATCACAATTTGGCCCCTGTCGAACTCGCTTAAATTCTTACGCTTGCTCATTTTTCCTTCTTCTAACATAAACTTTGAGGGTAAATTGTTGCTGTCTAATATATCTCCCATGCTAACAGGTGCTGGAGATGATCAGTTTTATTCACTTCACCTGCCAGTGCCTGATCACAGTATATCTAGACACTGGATCTGGTTTATAAGGACTTTTGGGAGCTGGACATTTAAACAGAATGCTGGTCTAATAATGGTAGCTTACCAACAAATAGAATGCTTGACATGAATTACAAACATAACACACACACTTGATATTGTATTGTAAATAAGTTCAGAACAGCTATTCCCCTGATGCTGTCTACATAATCAGGAAGGGTAAGGTGTCATTAATTCACGAGAGACCAGCTCACAGGATCAAGAGCACCAATATAAGGGTTGTAATTAGATTGACTGTGTTGGAATGATTGAGTGGAAATGTCTGGGAAAGCATGTTAGTGGATAATTAATGAGGTAAAGATCTAATCCTGGAGCTCTGCGGCTGAGAGCAAAAAGCATTGTAGTTAGTAAACCTCGGGAGAACAGTCTGTAGCTTAAAGAATTGATGGCTAAATGTACTGAGTTAACAAGGTGCAATACGAATCTGTGTAATTTGGCAGATCACTCTCAATCGCTTTGCATCCAGCATTGGCATGTTTGTTCAACAACATATATATATATATATAACAATCTGCTATTATTTAACCTAAACCATCATGCAAAAATACAAGAATGTCACCCCTGTGAATATGTCTAAGGGTGGAACTCAGTAGTTTTCCGTTTTTCAGAATATGTATGGCGGATGGTTAAAGACCAAATATGTGCAACTCTTAGTATTGTCAATGAAATGAGGGTTTAAGAAATATAACAATATTATTTGGACATGTAAACAATTACTGCTCATAGTTAAAATTTGTTGACCATACAGTAGAACATTCAGCTACAACTCAAATATCAAGATGATAGCATGTGGTACATCAAGACTTAGTATAAATTGAGCATCCACCTAAGACAAAGTTCAGAGCATCTTAAAAACTGCAGCTATTGTTCTCATTCTGCAGTTGTCAGTATCTGTTAAAAACAGTTTGAATAAATAGATGAAGTAACTGGGGTGATTGGACATGCTTAGATTAGTGAGATAAAGATAATAAAAAGTGGTCCAAGGAGAAAACGGTGGTAAACCGGCAAGGTTCACTGATGTACGTGGGGAGATGAGCTAATGTGTCTCTAATTGAAATTAATGCTGGTTTTGATAGAAATGTGTCAAAAACACAGATCATCCCAGTTTGTTGCATATGAGGCAGCACGAAGGTGGTCATAATGTTTTCCCAATGAGCGTACATTAACATTAAATTCTAAAAAGTTGTGAACTTTAAAGATGCTTTTGCATTTAGTTGGCAGCTCCTTATTCAAAGCGATTTCTTTTATGTCTGACGTCGGGACTGGATAGAAAAAGTCAGTTGTTCTTTTCTCTTTTAATTCACACACTGTCATGGTTTACCTGAAATATGATCCTGCAGAGCTTTGATAAAGCTACCTATTAATAAGTATGAGCAGAAAAGGACAGGGACACTTTCCAAATACCAAAATTTACACAATATAAGTGATGTGTAGAGAGAGAAAAACAAGCAAGCGAGATGACAGAGCCTTTAAAATAAGGGGAATATATTCTAAAAGAGCATCACTGATTAGAGGAGGCTGTTCGTTTTCGATCAGGACTTTCTAAGAAGCTTATTAAGATTCATTTCAGCACAGATACATGACTCACAGTAATAAGATAACCAAACTGTACTGGATGTTCACAATAAAGCCAAACATAATTGAACTGAAAAGGAATTTAAAGAAAAAGGATTTGTAGGATTTTTTTTACATGATTGCTGAAAAATATTCCAGGAAGATCTTTGCTCAACAAAGCATTCTATTTTTTCTTTTAAATCTTCATAATTGTGCACTCAACTTCATGTATTTTCATTTGATGTAGACATGAGGGATCTTCAACAAGTTTCCTCACATTTATGTTTTTTGGAAATGGTGAGGGCAGAAAGAGTAGTAATTATTTTATCCTAGACAGTATGAACCTGAGATAATTCATGTTTTGTCTGCTTAACTTAATTTCATTTATTAATAAACATCCATTTCTGCAATTCAGGCCTGCAACACATTCTAAAAAAGGTGAAACTAGGGCAATTTAGGGCTAATAATTAGGTGAAAAAATAATAATGATGACAAGAGGGTTTTAAGCTTGTCAACTAATGTGTGTGAGAAATACACACACTACAGGAGGTGTGGAGAATTTTGAGACAAGTGATGAAAGAAAAGCTGAAACACTAAATTGCATGGTATTCTCTGTGTCAGTTGTCTTTTAAGTGTGGTGAAAAGGAACAACAACAATAAAAAGTGTTAAATGCTTTACTGTCCCAACTTATTTTGGAATCTTTTGCATGTCTTTGGACTGTGGGAGGAAACTGGAGTACCCGGAGTAAACCCACACAGATATGTGGACTCCTCAGTGAAAGGACCTAGATCGCCCCACCGGGGATCAAACCCAGGACCTTCTTGCTGTGAGGCGACAGTGCTACTAAGCCATCATGCCACCCTGCAGGAATGAATGTCTATTATTAAATGGAAGGAAGCTGAACAGATAAACCTGAAATATCGCTCATATTGACCATTTTTCTTACTGTTAAGTAGAATAAAGAAATTGTACATGTTCCATGAATAATATCACATTAGTAAAACTATTTGCAGTATTTTACAAAATAATGGATAAAGAATCAGCACAGTTGTGGGATTTAACAGAATAGTAAATTATTATAATAATATTTTTTTCTTTATTTATTTTTCTCTCACAGAAACAAGCATGGAAAAAAATGACACTTCTTATCAGGGCCTCAACCAGACAGCTGAAGTCACTGCTGTAGCTCCAACAATGCGATACCGCATTCTGAATTTCCTCGGACCGGACAATTACGTTTGTAAAGCATTTAAATTAAGGCCTCAGAAGCCATGGGCTGGCACATCACGGCGACACCTGAGCGCCCGTAGCAATTTGTTTCAAAATTGTAAGGAGTATGACCATTTGAGTGAGGACAGCATCTCACATATTTAGCCTCTCCATGTAACCCAAATGCAATCAGTAGTTGCTCCAATAGATCTCTAGCTGATAATGGATTTATTGAGCACTCTCTCCATACATCTAACCAAGAGGGAAGTGAGAGCAGCAGGTTTAAAACTGTTAAAGGGCTTTGGTGCAGAAATGGCAGGCACAGCTTTTACTGTCGAGTTCTTCCAGCAGTTTGCAACAGTACACGCATTAAGCAAATGTTGGAATAGCTGTGTAAGCTCATAACAACATATTTTAAGTACCCTGCCTTCCAAGCCATTTGGGCCTGGTGCTTTGTTACGCTTAATTTTAGTAAGTGCTATTGCTGTCTAAATCTCACTTAGCTGAGTAGGCTCATGCTAAGAGTTTGATTGCCAATGTTACTACTGCATTCTCTTAAAGCTGTCAAATTAAACTGTCCATAAATGTTGGAGAGGTTACAAACCCAACAGCCCAGATCGACAATATCTTCCCCTTGCTTTTCCTTTTTTAGGAGTGTAGTACGTTCTTTTGACATACATCAAAGTAAACAGGAAGCAGATTTAGTAGTAATGGGTGAGTAATGAGTTTCAGCAGTTCTACCGATATGGCTGGGGACTCAACAGATGTTATTAGTTGTGTCTGCGGAAAAGTGAGAGAATTGTTAGAAACAGTAGCATGGCTTTTTCTGAGAATACACCACTGGCTGACAATTATAAATGTAGAAAAGGAGACAGGTGATACCCTGCACCCCTTCTCAGCCAGCATGGGGTTGGTGCATGCATCAACATCATTGTAAGGTCATTTGATCATCACTTTGTGTCATTTTCTCTTTCTCTTCCACCACGACCCATCAAAATCACTCTCTGTCCTCCTTTTCACTTATCTCCAGCATTCTAAACTCACTACCAAACCCTGATGTGCTTACTACTGTCTCACTCAACTCTGCTACAAACTCATTTCTTTCTTCTCCCTCATCTTCTCTTGAGCAGCTATGCCCTCTCTCCCTCAAACAAGGAAAACCTTCTCCTCCTGCTCCAAGGCTTTCAGATGTACTGTGCAGCAATAGAAGAGAACTAAATGCAGGTGAGAGAAAGTGGAAGAAGTCCAAGGTTAATGCCGATCTTTTCTCCTACCACTCACTTCTGTCCCTGTTCTCATCTGAGGTGGCTGCTGCCAAAACATCTTTTAACAAAGCCAAACTTGAGCAGTCTGCTTCATGTAAACTTCATGCTATCTTCTCTTCTCTTCTAAACCTCCTCCCCAATCTGCCTCTCTCACTGCTACTGACTTTGCAACATTCTTTCAAGATAAGATTGACAAAATTAATCTGTCCTTCTCTCTGACTGACAAACTGTTAACTAACACACCTTTAACTGACACGCCACCCATGAACACACTCACTAGCTTCACTCCACTCACCACAGATGAGGTTGCTCAGCTTATCTCATTACCCCAGAAAATAGGTCTAAAACACTACATCGGCTACATTGACCAAAGTGCATTTATAAAATGAAAGTCATTTTATGTTCTTGTTAATGACCAGCAACAAACTTCAATTAAGCCATCATGTGCCTTCAGTTTTCTTTGATATAGGAGAGAAATATATA
>JAYDZG010000009.1:7547848-7559917 GCA_034509265.1 Microcambeva bendego | reverse complement strand
GGTCAGCCATTGTACGGCACCCCTGGAGCAGTGAGGGTTAAGAGTCTCGCTCAAGGACCCAACAGTGGTTGCCTAGCAGAGCCAGGATTTGAACCCCCAATCTCTGGTTGATAGTAAAAAGGTCTACCCACTAGGCTACCACCATCCCCACCATTTTAAAATAGCTTTTGTATTCGTTTGAGTTATGTTATGGGACATTAGTCTCTTTTGAACATGGCAGTGTCCCGTCCATTTTTGTGAACACTTTGAATGTTTTTCACCTTCTGTCCAAAAAACCACAGTCCAAAAAACTGCAGAAAAAATGTTACTTTGAACTTGAACTGTTGAATCATGTGTAGCTTGTTAGAATCTGTCCGGTTATGAAGGTTACCAAAGTGAACAACATGAGCTTGGTTCAGGGTGCATTCGTTTACTGCAAAAAGTGTTTTCAGGTGACACAAGAACCACTGCGATCCAAACCAGACTATAGTGAAGAGTAATAATGAATGAATAAATACAGTTAAAAAGGACCATTAACTCTGCTCCCAACCCATAGCTCACTCATTAGGATGCTGACTGGTTTGCCTTTGCATAGACCATTAAGAATGTTAATCACTGTGCCCTTTGATTTGTAGAGGCTTAAATAATTACTAAAAGGCAAATACAGTGACTTGTTTGTGCTAGAGTGTAACACCTGACCTTAAAACTTTTTTCACCTGTTTCCCAGTGTATTTTAAATCATGCACGGCATACAGCCCTGTGTGGGTGTATGACATTAATAAGCTTTTGATCGTGCTTATTTTTATTCATAAGATTCTAAAACACTGACATTTTTACACTTATGCCTGGTGCTGATTTTTGGAAGCTGGGTGGTACAGACGCTGTAGGTAAATTGCCTGCTCAGAAACCACAGGGTGACTTTGTCTCCAGCAGTGATGGGTACTAGAACCTGTATTTGGAGGCTTATTAGGGTGAAGAGCACTACATCAGAGGATGTTGATGACAGATATATCACTTCACATTTCCTCTAATGCACCTATTAAAGGAGGATTGTGGAGGACAACCTCTCACTTATTTTCTTACCGCTTATCCAATTCTGAGTGGTGAATGGGTGGGTTGAGGGGGGAAGGCCTATACCAGCTTTTCAATGGGCACAATTCACACAGAATCACTCTGGGGATAAAACCCAGAACCTTCTTGCTGAGAGGTGAGTGCTACTTACTCATATTCTACAATATTTTAGCAGTGGGATACTAGACTGACAAATAAATCAAGGTTCTATATTCAAACCAATGGCATTTTTACACCCCAAACTGAGCATTTTTAGTGACCTCTGGCTGTTACATGATATACCCACTGACACTAATTCCATAGCCGGACACATCTTTACCCCCGTCAGAAGTGGATATATACAGTACAGTGAGTCTGGGGCTGTAAAAGAGACCCTGGTTTGTTTGTTTAACATTATTGGTTTCATTCCTTCCAAGTTTCATCAATACACAGGTTATATTGAACAGACATGGACAGTTTTGTATCTCCAATTCACTTCACTTCACTTTCATGTTTTAGGACTGTGGGAGGAAACCGGAGCACCCGGAGTAAACCCACGTAGTCCGCCCCACCTGGGGATCTAAGCCAGGATCTTCTTGCTGTGATGCGACAGTGCTACCCACCCTTGTACTCTGTTTCTATTTTGTTTCTTTTAGAAACTAGAGTCTGTTGAGCACCTATTACCTTCTACACTTAAATCCTTATAATCACTTAATCACAGCTCCTTAAATATTTTATTTTGTGTGTAGAGACTTTTTATATTATCATTTTTAAATGGAACTGATTGATTTTTGCAGCAATATTAAAGATTTTAACACAGTAATAACTAATTCGCTTTATAATTACATGTGTTAAAAATTCAGGAAAACTTTACATTCAAAGAATTTTCATCCGGTCAGGGACACGGTTGGTCTGATTTCCTGGAGTTTCTGGGAGCAATGCTGTAAATGTTTTAAAACCATTGTACCTCAAACAGTTTGGAATGTATTTTCATATTTCTTTACAGTGCATAATATCAGTAATCGATTTAGGGCATTGGGAGGAATTTCAGTGTGTAAAAGCCAAGGAAGCAAGCTTAGGCTTAATGGCCATGATCTTTTATGCCTCAGACGACACTGCATCAAGAACCACTACTCAACAATATCTGAGACAACCCCACGGTCGAGGGATGATTTAACACTATATGCTACTTAAATTTACTGTGCAAAAGAAGCCTCATGTTATCCATGTACAGAAGTGTTGTCAAAGTCACTGGGCTCTGAGGTATCTAGGACGATTATCTCTCTATAAAAATGTCTTTTGAATTTTGTGATAAATACTTGGTGGTAATTACTTTACTGTCACTTTTTTGGAATGTGTTATGGGGTCTGAAATTGCAAGAATGGATGTTTATTAATAAATGAAATTAAGTTGTGCAGAAAAATAAACATGCAATATTTAAGCTTTATACTGTCTGCAGTCCAATAAAAGTCAAATTCAATGTAAGAAAGTCTGTTTTTTATTACTTGAATTTTCATTGCTGTACCATTTTTTTCAGTTTTGGGGTTGTGAAATACATTGTTCGAAAAATAGAGCAACAACAAAAATCACTGTCATTGTAGCTGGTACAATAATACAGAAAGTCCATGGAACCACAAGTAATTGCTCACCGACAGGTATTTCACAGACAGTTTCACAACATGCTGTCAGACTAATGATGAAGGTGAGAATGAAACCAGCAGTCATTCAAACATAGCTGCAAGAGATTTTGGAGTCATAGTAGCAAAATTTAGCAAGTAAAAATTTTCATGTGACCAGAATAACTTCTTAAACTGGTTGTGTTCAGGCCTTTGTAAAGCTCATTGCTTTTAGAGAATCAGCCAAGGATGTGTAAGCAAAGCCTGTATGTATGTGGGTGGCATGGTGGCTCAGTGGGTAGCACCGTCACCTCACAGTTAGAAGGTCCTGTGTTCGATCCCCGGGTGGAGCGATCTCGGTCCTTTCTGTGCAGAGTTTGCATGTTATCCCCGTGTCCGCGTGGGTTTCCTCTGGGTACTCCGGTTTCCTCCCACAGTCCAAAGACATGCTACCAGGTGGATTGGAGACACTGAATTGTCCTGTAGGTACCTGCGATGGACTGGCACCCCATCCAGGGTGTTACCGTTTGCCTTGTGCCCTTTGAAGAGCTGGGATAGGCTCCAGCACCCCAACCCTGACCCTAATTAGGACCAGGGATTAAAGAAAATGAACTCAACTGAACACTTTACTGAATGAATTTCATGAATGAGGCCCTGCGTGTTTAATTCCCTGGATGCGTGATGAACGAGTCTTTGACACGCCATTTTTAACAGAACTGTTTAAATTTACATTAACATGTTCAGCATTTAGCAGACGCTTTTATCCAAAGCGATTTTGAGCAATTGAGGGTTAAGGGCCTTGCTCAGGGGTCCAACAGTGGCAAATTGGTGGCGATGAGGCTTGAACTAGCGACCTTCTTGTTATCAGCCAAGTACTTTAGCCATCATATGGCGGTGTTGCTATGTGACTGGATTTTGTTCAGATGTAAAGTAAGCACCGGTTTTGCTTCTTTAGAGATAATAAATATCTTTGTGTGGATTTTGATTTATACAATATACTGTATCATTGTTTTAATTACATAAGGTCAGTAACGTTAAGAAATAAAATTTCTACTTGGTCTACTTATTATTAGCTAGCTATGATCTTGTGCGTACTATTGTATATAATGATCATAATCATGTTTAATGAGTGTATAATAACTTCAAATTAAAAACTTTTATTAGCTTAGAAAGAGCTCCTGTGACACCGTCATTTTTCTGTAACTTAAAATGGTTAAATTGAGTGTAACAAAATTTGTATTCATCAAATCAACGTTGTTAAAGAACAACAGAGGCTTTCCAAAATGACTGACCAAATAACTGGGCATAACTACATTGTTCATATAACATTTGGTAATGGATTGAAATGTGGCAACATTTAAGTAAATATAGTGAGTGATATAAATGAATACAACCAAATATCTTACAGTATCATATTTAAGTTGTTAATTACTTAATATTTTGAAGTACTGGCCTTTCTATAGAAAAAACCTTAACATAAAAAATAATCCACCATGGCCTTTGCATTGTCAGAATACTTACTTTATTTAAAATTTTTAACTACTCTTACACTGTCAAGTCACATTAGACCAATTCCAGTTTTCGACGGCTGCAGCGTGTAGCTTACGAAGGAAGTCAACATTTTGTAAATCTAAGGAAGGCACGATAAATCCATCCTCATAAATAACGTACACCTAAACATACTGTTCGTATTCCCTGGTCTGGCATTGGTTGAACGATCATGAATAAGATGACTCTGATGTTGACTAGATGATGAGGTACTACCCTGGCCCTCTAATCTCTCAGTCTTGAGTCTTGAGCCTCTGTGGGACAATCTCAATCATTCTGTTCTCACACATACTCAAGTAGCAGTAAGATACATGTGATAACCCACCAGGACCTTACAGAGTCAATCCCAACCCATCTAGCTGCTGTCTTTGTTGCAAACGAGGTTATTCTAGATATTAGCTGGTGGTCATAATGATATCTCTCGACAGTGTACTTCAGTAATATGTAGTAATACAGAGGAGATTTTTATTTTACATGTAAAAGTGCTTAAACAGAAAATTCTGTTACATGTACAATTGTCCAGGGTGATTGTCCACAGCTTTGCCATTATTACTTTGCTCAGACATAAAGTAACTCTATATTAATATTCTCAGACTGTTGGCAGATTATGAGCAGTAGTTTTGCTCTGGGCTTGTGAATCCTGTTGACGCACTGGGGCACATTTACCTGAAGTCAACTCTACTGTGAACACATTTTGTATTTTACTAGATTCTAAGCTTTAAGTCCGGTCTCATTTAATTCTGAACCTGTTTCCTGTTGACCTTCTAAAGTGCAGTTAAATAGGTAAACTGCTTGAGGTGACATGCATGAGTGAGGCTGGAAATCCTTGTTCTCCTGTGAAAAGCTGACACTGAGCCACCATTAATCCTAATAATGATGTTACTCAAGGTTTAGCACAATTACAAGCTTGTAACTTTGCACTGGAAGTTAAAGGGACGTTTAAGGGTAATGGGGTGGTGAGTGGCTTGCCGAGGAGACAACTGTCAAAGCCCGGCACCTGTGATGTTACACAGAATGAATCAAATTACATACTGTAATAATTAACCAATTGGAGAACAAAACTGTGGCTAAAGAGAATAAAAAAAGCCTGAAGGAGAGAGAGAATAGAACATGTAGGTAAATGTGTTTGTCATGGTAGACAAACTACATCAATAAAAAATAGAAACCCTACCGAATACCTGGAAACACCAAATTCTTGTGATTGCACACAATGGTGTTATTTTTTAAACCCCAAAAGATCACAAGACAAGGGGATTAGATGCCCAGTATTACCAGCTACTCAATCCACCAGTGGTGACAACTCAAGATCTCAAAACAGAACAAAGACAGGGAACAGGGAAAGAAAGAAACAGAGAAAAATGCCTTTCACCTGGACATCAATATTCAAAAAGCCAACAATGGACTTTGAAGTTAGCTACCAGTAGCTAGATCCCAGAATCCAAGAGAAGTGAGCCAATGTAATAAACATTTAGCTTGTTGTATTAGCCTAAATAAGTCCAAGGGCTCAATTATAGCCCATTTCAAAATAAAAAAATATAATATTTTGATATCTCTGTGAGCTGCAAATCCCTTTGGAAATAAGACGTGTTTGTGAAGCATTCATACGTAGACATACTGTATACACCCATAGAGTTTATGTCTGATATTTTTATTTTATTATTTTCATCTCAAATACGGGGCTGAGTGGTGGATAAGCAGGTAGTACTCACAGCAAGAAGGTCCAGGGTTTGATCCTCAGGCGTAGCAGTCCGGGTCCTTTCTGTTTGGAGCTAGCATGTTCTCCATGTGTATGTGTGGGTTTCTTCTGGTAGATCCTATAGGTATCTGGCCCCTAGGATGCATAAATCAATGCATTGTATTGCCGGTCTCAAGCCCAAATTAATAATGCGGATCACGATCCGCTGTCGAGATCCCTAACAGCAGCTGCCGAAAGAAGTAGAAGAAATGACATGAATATGAAAAAATAGACATGGTGCTGAACTCTTCACTTTTTATTAAACCACACAGCTTATTTATGACTCCTTGACTGAAGTGTAAGCACCTTATTCATACAGGTAAAAGAATTTAATAGACTCCAGTAGTGTAGGAATGTCTGGTAAAAGCCAGTTCAGTCTATTTATAACCCATTTGATTTATGTGTAGTACTTTCCAGGAAATAAAAGCAAAAGCTTTACTTCATTGCACATAAATTCCATTATGTTTGATAATGACAAATGGATAATTTATAATCTTCCCATCACATTTTCCACAGTGCAGTAATAAATGATTGTTTTACTTATTTGCTCTCATATTAGACTAATGGAAACTCCTCTAGATCTACTTTCAGGAAAGTATTAATTTTTTAATAACCATGTGTTAGCATGTTAGAATCTTAGTATATTTTTTATCAGTGAAAGAGTATACCAAGAGTTACCACATCCAAGAAGTTGTTTTAACTGCTTTTAATTCATTTAAATTGCATATACCCCCTTCAAATGATCATTTAAGTCTCCTATCTCTAATTTCAAGCAAACAAGGGCTCTTTAAATTTCCAGCACTTATTTTGTAAATCAGTATTCTATTCATTAAGAGTTTTAAAAACAAATGACATCACTTTTTTACATACAGTAGTCACCATCCTTTTCAATGCATTTTCCCGGCATCATACAATTTGGCCAGCCATAGCCTAGTGGTTAGAGTACAGGACTAGTAATCCAAACCTCACCACAGCTAGGTTGCTGCTGTTGAGCTCTTGAGCAAGGCCCTTAACCCACATTGCTCAGACTGCATACTGTAACTGCATTGTAAGTCGCTTTGGATAAAGGTGTCTGTTAAATGCTGAAAATGCAATTTTAATGCACCACTGCTTACACATCATCACAAATCTTCATCCCCTTAAAGCTTGGTGCAAAATCACCTGCAGCTATTTTTTCATAATTGACCAATCTCACCCTTGATCTTGTATTATTTGTCAGAAACTTTTTGAAGATCCCTTGTTTATATGTAAAGGTTACACAGTGAGGAATTTTGATGATAATATATGTAAAAAGCAAAAATAAAAAAAAACTGGTGTCATTCTGAAGGATGGAGTCATTTGTTGGAATTTTCGATTAAGTGGTTCACAGAGTAAATTTCAACAGTTTTAGTTAGTTTCATTGAGTAGAAAGTTTTGTTATTAAAGATGTATATGAAGCTACATTTTGAATAAACTGAATTGTCTTAGTTTTATAAAGTGCATTAATGTACACTGCTGATGCTTAATAATACTACATTTACTGCAAACAGTACATTACATACACAAACTAGGGGGGATGTTTTCAATTTATTCCAAATTAATTCCAATGTTGTCAATTAAATTTGTCTATTTTTGATGGTTGCTTAATCAGATCTAACCCTCTGGAACATTGTTCTAGCAGTAGGTTATGAAAGCAGAGTTAGCTTAGCTTTGAGAAGATTCACAAGGCATTCGTGGGTGAGTGATGGCTTAGTGGTTAAGGTCCTGGGCTGGTAATCTCAAAGTCTCTAGTTCAAGCCTCATCGTTGCCAATTTGCTACTGTTGGGCCCCTCAATTGCTTCAGCCATAAATGTAAGTCACCTTGTATAAAAGCGTCTACTAAATGCTGAAAATGTAATGTAATACCTACATAAAATGTACAATTAAATTATTTATCGGCATAGAGTAAGGGCTATGTGGTCAGCCATTGTATCCTGGAGAAGACAGGGTTTTGTCCCTGCTCAAGGACCTGGCAGTGACTGCACAGCACCAACTCAAAGCTCTAATCGCTGTCCATTTATGGTACTGGACTAATAACTAGATAGTCACTGGTTCATACAACTGCCAAGATGCAACTGGTCCATTGGACAAAGCTCTAACTCTTATTTGCTTGATTGTGGGTTTGGATTAGTCTGTTAAAGCATGAAAGAAATCAAGAACAAAAACTCTTAAGCAGAGGCTCAATGACTCTGAACCTCAGTGACAAGCAGGATCGGATGATTAGATGTCACTGCGAGCTTTTTTCTTTATTTTAGTGCTATTACCATTCGATGGTAATAGCACTAAACAATTATCTGCCAGACCTTGACTCCTGAACGATCTGTTTTTATTACCTTCACATTGATGATAGATACTGATAATATACTTGTTGTGAAGTCCTTAAAAAATGAAAGGAAAAAGATACAACATGCATTGTCTTTGTGATTGATGTTAGGTTGGGTGTTGATTGGGTGTTACAATTATTTAACACAGGAACTGATGCAACCATTAACCAAATGAAGGCAAAATAAAAAACATTCTTAAAATAAAACTTATTTGAAACTTCTATACTATCTATTTCTGTTTTGTTTTTCTCAGGAGCCTCCTCAGTTCTTGAGCCACTGAAGTGCATTAACACAAACCTATTTTTATGTATAAATCTTCTCAGCATGACTTCACAAATCCTGTCAGATATTTCACATCACTCCCCATGTAGTCCAGTAAGAGATTGCTCTGCCAGTCTCTTGATCTCCACCATTTCTCACTGGAAGACAAATGTGTCAAAATGTAACATTTTTAACTCTCTCACATCTTGATTTGGCCCGATACCTTGATTTTTTAATGAATGTGTTATTGGCTCCCTTATTTATCCATAGTTTCCACACACTTGATTCCAAGTTATTGAGGTTTTTGTATTATTATTATTTCCAGCACATTAAAACTTTTATCTATAGGTTTTTAAAGGTAACTTTTGGATGACCAAGAGGTTATATTCTATGTAACGACGTAAGGCTGGCAGCACAGGTGATAAGTAAGGAAGTATATGTACTTCGTTACTGTAATTAAGTAGTTTTTTGGTATCTAAACTTTACTTGAGTATTTTTGTCACTAAATACCTTTAACTTTAAAATCACTACTTTTCAGAAATCCCTACTTTTTACTCACTACATTTTCAAAACATACTTGTTACTTTAGTTTTAACTAAATACATGTATTAACTGGTTTAATTTATCTCTTTAAATAGATTTATCTGGCGCATAGGCGAGTGTACGCACACACATGCAAATTGAATCACTTTCCCAAATGATTCTTTTCAAACGAAGTGGAATCGAATCAGGTTGGTGTTCTTATTTGTGGTTTGTTCGTTTTGCTCACTCGATTCATTAGTTAAAGAAAGAATCGGTTCATTCTTTATCTTCGTGTGGAATTTTATTCTCTTTTCTGATTGGCTGTAAATGGATGAGTGACAGCTTAATGAACGAATGATCAGGTTCAGCCTATTTACCGGGAAAACCTTGTTTTCATTAGTTAGGAGGACAAACACAGTTTTATATGGCTTTATATATTCTGGAACTATATAAAATGGCTTTTAAGAGGAAATACAGGTGGAATAAATGGATATGGATTAGGTTTCGATGGTCAGGTGAATTTTTATAAACATACATGAACAATATAATGTCACAAACAGGTAAAACGTGGTTTATTTAATGCTATCCTTGTATTGTATGGTGTATATGGGCTTTTAATTCAGTTAGCTTTTATTTGATTATTATTAGTAGTACGTTATGATTTGAGAAGAGTCACTTAAGCTACTCAGCTCAGTATGTATTCAATTCTTATATGAAATTGTAGCATTAAATACTCACATGCATTCTGTCGGGGCACTAATAAACAGAACCACCCCACCCATTCAACTTAGTTATAGGGGTTTTTCCACCATAATGAAGGAAGATACTATTGATGGAGTAGAACAGGGGGGTTAGTCAAGTGTTGTCCTGTTAATAATTGCTTCACAAGGATAACTGTGTACATTATTGCTTTATTTTAAGGAGTTATAGGGTCAAGGTTTAAACACTATAATGCAAAATAAAAAATATTATTGTTGGATAGACTCAAAGTCAGAGCTGAGTGGCACTTAGAGCCAAAGGGCCAGTAATTATAAGACACTTTAAAAGAAATTGCTAGATCCTGTATTGCTGGTAATCCTGCTAAGGCACATTTTATCTAGTTTCATCACTTAGTTTTTGTATTTTTTCCCCACTGTAAATATTTGCACCTTTAAAAGAGAAATATAACATTATAATAATAAAACAAAATATATAACAAATTCAAATGACCTAACCACCATATTTATCTGGGCTTGGGACCTGCACTACAATGCAACAGCTTATGCATCTTAATGTATCGGAACCTATAGAACAATTAAGTCTCAAATTAACCTCTTCACTTCTTGCCTTTATATCGCACCCATGTAAAGTTGCTGTAATGAAGAGATAATCAGTGTTTTAGTCATAATTTTATGCCTGGCTGGAGTCTTTGTTTCACAAGAACTTATCATCTTAAAACTTAAATACATGCAAAGGAAGAAGACTCATGTAATAAGTAATGATTGTTGCAAGATGTTAGGAAATTGATTTCAGTCTGCAGGGAGTCTGATTGAAAAATGAATAGTGTGAAGCATAGTACAGAAAGCTTTTGGCTAAGAACCAGCTTCTGTCCACCAGTAAACCTAAATCTGTTGTCTGGGAAGACTTTAGTTTAATATAAAAAAAAATAATTATAGCAAAATGACCAACAATGTCAAAGTACTCTCACCAAAAGCATATAAAACCCCACTTTCTGCCTAAAAACATCAACATTTGTTCAAAATTGTATCTTATTCATTGAAATGAAACCTGGCTTTGTTCTAGTAAGGAAAATAATTAGCTTTCCATCTAAACGTGTTATTTTTCCACTTGGGTTATATAGGTGTAGACCACCATGAATTGAATATTAGAATATGATTGGTTTATTAGGATTTTTGGGTAATGTTTTACACTTTGGTTACATTCATGACAGGTAACCGGCATTTATTATAAGTTTAATCAGTACACAGGTTATTTGGAACCCAGTCATCGACAATTTACCTCACTTTTATGTTTTTGGACTGTGGAGCACGTGGAGTAAACTTCACACAGAAAGCACCCTGACCACCTAACATGCAGAATGAACCCAGGACCTTCTTGCTGGGAGTTGACAGTGCTACCCACTTAGTGTCTGTGCTGCTCTGAATACTAGAATATTAATTTTATTCATGTTCTACTTGTGTCACAGGACATAGTAAACCTGTCTAGCTGTATTTATTTTTCTGCAAAGGCAATGTCAAAAGTACAACAAGCAGGAAGTGTCGTCTGACATTTTGCCTCCTAGCACTGTAAACAATAACAGAAAGGTCAATTATGGCAGGCAATGTTGCCCATCTTTTCAAGTCTCATCTTTCCATCGCCCATCTTCACTTACCAACTCTCATTTAAAGGTTAAACCTTCAGCTTGACTTATACTTCTCATAAAAGGACATTTTACTCTCTTCTGGTAGTGCTGTGGTATTCAGCTTTGCTTTAAGTTAACTGTTAAAGATTGTGGTCATAAGGCATAAAAAAAGAAAAACGATGGACATGGGTAAGGGGGCAGAAGTAATCCAGAAGCTAAAGGCCCATTAGCGCAATATACCAATAAAATGGTAGAGGCTATAGTTTCTAATTATAATTAGTTATATTCTTCATTTAGAATTTTACCTAAACCACCTTAAGCCAGGCTCCTTCATTCCCATTAGAATCCAGTGTAGCTCATTAAGACCAGCCTAAACTGTGTATTCATAGCAACAACAACTAAAAAGATTAAATCCTGGATCCCTGGGGCTGCAACACTGTCCAGTAAACAACGTAGATCTCAAAAGTGCTGCTGTTCTTGTACCACATGTGCCCATGCAACTAACATGCAATCAAATTATCAATGTCACTGCTGTGATAGAATTGCTTCACCGCCCACATATTATCTACTTTAGGAACAAAGAGGGTGACACAAATCTTTAAAGTGCACTTAGGAGATCTGGTTTCCTCCCACAGACCAAAAACATGCAGCCAGGTTAATTATAGATGAATCGC
>JAYDZG010000009.1:7504736-7521314 GCA_034509265.1 Microcambeva bendego | reverse complement strand
CAAAAGTAATTTTTCTGGTTTATCCCTATATACAAATTTCCCTCCTATTTTCTTATCCAGTCGCACTGTTTGTAATTTGCTCCACCGCCTCAGATCTACACTCTAACCAAAGTGCCCCTCTGACACGTGTACAGTACCGACCCATCTTTTCTCCTGCAGGGGACAAGTCCATTTGAGCATATGTTTTGTGCACACACTGATCCCCATTGATCAGCCAGCAGAGGCCACAATCACAGCAAGTTTCAGGAAATTAATAATTATAATAACCGAGCTGAAGTTTTAACTTGAGAACTTGAGATCTCAGGTGGAAGATAAGGTGGAAAGATGACAGTAAATCTTTCTAATTATCATCTATGAGGTTTATTTTAGAGTTGGTCCCCAATTTTACTGGGTATCACAATCTACTGTGACGACCCCTGACAGAAGCAGAATTTTTTTGTAGTTATTGTTTTTATTAAATGTTTAATACACTGCTTGTCTCGCTACAGTATTTCAATGGGGTATACACTTTAATTATGTTTCTTTTCAGCAACTGAGATGTGAAATTACTTTCATGTTTTTGATTGACCTGAACGTGTGAACTTATCCCTTTAGTAATGACATCAATAACATCATTCAGGTCCTGCATCTAGTCATTATTACACCCTACCTGCCATGGCTGGCTGGCAGTAAAACATTCTTACTGTGTAATACTAATGATGCTGCTTCCTAACAGAATGGAAACCTGGTTTATTATAATTTCTTTTTGTCTATAGAACATTATCTGATAGTTTTAGGGATCATGTTTGTGCCATGCCCCTGTCTCTGGGAGCACACGTTGGAGAGGAATTTGCTGATAGGGATGATGTCCCTCATGATTATTGCCTGGTTACGCTAATGATCCACAGCTGAAACTCATTGCAGGCTAAGTACTCAAGGCATTAAAGGAGAAGTTGTGGCTCATTTAGCAGAAGTTACTTTGTTACAGTTTTGCACCCATTTGGATTTTCTGCTAGCACACCAGCGCTTACAGTCTGAAATTTCCGCTGACAGGTGAACAACACTGATTATCATCAGACCACCTGATATAAAAGGTAGCAAGTGAACATTTTATCCTCAAAGTTGATGTGTTAGAAAAATAAGAGCATAAGGTTTGATAAAGGATGAATTGTGTGGGCTAGACAACTGGGTCAGAGCATCTCTAAATCTACAGCTTTTGCAGGGTCTGCAGTGGTCTGTATCTATCAAAAGTGGTCCAAGGAAGGAACAGAGATAAATCTGCGTCGGAGTCACGGGTGGTCTCAATGATGTACGTGGGGAGCAAAGTTGGTTCTGATAGAAAGGTGTCAGAATACACAGTGCATCACAGTTGCAGGGCAGTCAAGGGTGGACCAACACAATATTAGGAAGATTGACATAATGTTATGCCTGATCGGCACATATTATAGATGTGTACATATGGAAATGTAAAAACTGTGTTTAAGTAAATAAGCTTACTTACTGTGTGAAATGTTGTTGCCTTGTCACATGAGTAACACATAGGGCAAAGGTTTCATCTGGAGAGTTTTGTTTCTTAAGTTAAAGTTTTGAGGTATTACCTGAGGTGCCACTGTTCTATACCTTCCCCTCATTGATTTGGTACAGCTGAAAGGATGAATGATTCATTTGACTATCTACAGCTATGAACATTCCACTGTAGCAAACAGAATGAGAACATCCTCATAATGTGTTTCTATCTTCTCACTAAAACTGTTCCATTGCTGTATAAATAATTACTCCAACTTGTTAGGTGATTTTATTGCTCCATTGTTAACGATCAGCTTCCGGGCATTTCATCTAAGTTTGTTTGACAGAACGTTTTTCTCCATCATTTGTATGCACTGATGTATTATTGCTGTATAATGTGAAATGAAAGATGGACCCATTTAAAACCCACTGACGCGTAGGTTAAAAGGGTGGAAAAAATGAGAAAATGGCCACTGCTACAGAAAGAACCGGTGCACGTAATCATTTCCAAACAAAGATGAGCCTTGGTTTGCTTGGTCCAATTGAATACAACTCTGAATTAGAAAAAATAAAATAGGAAAAATGCAAAAATATTGCATTGATTTATTTCATTGAGGATCAATTTATTTACTTTTCACTTCAGGCCTGTAACACATTCTAAAACATTTGGGATGGGCAAATTAAGTAAAAAACTGTCATCAGGTGATTGTTGGTTTGTTGACTTGGATTATTAATGTCATGTTTTACACTTCATAACAGAAATGGTAGTGTCCGTTCACAAGGTTAAATTATACACATTCAGGAAGAATTTTGTATCTCCAATTCATTTTTTGTCTTCGGATTGTGGGAGAAAAGCCATGAAGCCATTCAAACATTCAAACTCCTCACAGAAAGGACCCAGATCACTCCACCAGGGGATAGAACAATTGGACCTTCTTTCTCTGAAGTGACAGTGCTACCCACTTAGCCACTGTGCTAACCACTTGGGAAGTACATTTGTCAGATTGATTTGGGAACAGAAGGGTAGCATCAGGAATCCAGGTTGAAACTCAGTCTTGGATGTGTTGTGACCCCTAAAACAATTGTTTTTAAACCTAATAATCAGTTCATAAACCATTGAAACCCTTATGTTGGCAATACACATGCACATTTGCATTGATTAAATAAATATAAGATGCACTCGGACACCTTCTGCCAATTCTACAATATCCTTATGTGAAAGGCCACAGGCTAACATGCTTCTGCTTCTACATGTATCACATTTACACTGACCAGTGTCTCTCCACACAGGTGGCAAACCATAATACTCTCTTTGTGCTCTACCACCTCTCTTGCCAGTGCCTTAATGAGACAAAAGTGGCTTTTTTAGTAAGGATGTCAATTCCCATTCAGCCTCGCCTCCCAACTGGTTCAATTGTGTCTGTTGAGTGTAAGGTAAGGCTGGTGGCGCAGTGTGGGTTAGCGTGTTAGCCTGATGAACCACCCAAGTGCCCGTGAGAGTGTGTGCTTTCTTATCAACACCTTTTGCCCAAATGAGAATCAAAGAAAACATTTGAATGAGAAGACAGCAAGGTGGGGCAGGATGGCTTATCTTTAATTAGCTGATGGGCTTAGATTTTGATGACTGCTGTTAAAAAGGATTACACTGTTGACCTTCACTGATGTTGGAACACTGCCTACTGTGGTCAAATGCTAAATATTTAGCTGGATGAGAGACTTCATTACAACATTACTACACTATATCAACAGAGTTAGAGTCCAACTCTGTGGTCATAGGTATGGTTGGGAAATGCACTTCTTCCAAAATTCTTCCAATAACAAATTGTATTTTACGAAACAAACAAACAAGTACACTACAGTACACTGTAAATAAACTTTATATGGTGGATGATGCAGTGCAAAGAACGGTTATTTTCAAATGTAAATTACCTATCAATGATTTAAAGTGTAATTTATTATTTAAGTTCAGACTTGTCACCCTTTTTTGGTACATGGAGGCAAGATTGTGCCACCTCATCCCATTGATTTCAGTGGCATGAGACATTGTGAGCTTAGTAAGTGAAACCCAATGTAATTAAACCTTATAAGGCAATGTCTTATTAGAATCATCTTTACTGATGCAGCTGCCTGTGTAGACAGTAAGAGAGCAAGGCAGCTCCCTAGGTTTTCAAACACACCCATAGTTTTAGATACCCCCCATCGATCCTTGAACAGAAACCATTGCAAATGCTCTTTTCAAGCAAAACTAACATAAATAAGGGCATTAACATCATACATATGATGCAATTGTACTGATTGAAATATTTACTTGAAAAGATAATTCAGCCAGAACTTATTTAATGCAACGACTTTTGCTATTCTGAGGTTCTATTTTAGTAATAGCTAGTCATATTTGGTAAGCAATTCTTGACTCCTGAATTACTAATAGCGATATTTTGAACAGAGCAACTACCAGCAAATTCCTCAAAGCAGATTGCTCAGACACATATCACCATGAAATAACCGCCATGGCCAGTACTGAGCAATTTAATACTAATCATTTAAATAATTATGCAGATCTCCCCGAGTACAATGAGAAAACTTTATATTACGAAGCTGGTAAGGCATCAACCTTTAGTATAAATTAAACCCATTAATCTGCATCTCTATTCAGAAATCATATAGTTAACAGTAAATACTGGCAATCTGGGATCTGTTAGGAAGCACTGATTTTTCAGGTAAATTGGCATTTCCTAAACTGCAGTGTGACTTTGTCTCCTGCAGTCTTTGCTCCTGAACTGCTGATCTCAGATGGTTATTAAGAGAGAGAGTAGTACATCAAAGAAAGTGCTGATGGGTACTGCACTCCCCATTTCCTCTAATTCAGCTATAAATCTGCAATTTCTCGTGAACATTTTCTCTGTTTTGTTGTTAAATAAGTTTGAGCTATATATGTACTGGCTGAAGATGATGTATGATTAACGGGTTTGGCTTGCATTTCCATTTTTATTTTGTCATTTGTGTTAAAGAAAGTGCAAACAGCTGAAAGTGCAGTGAGGGAAAGTGTCTGGAAAATCTGTATTTATGACTAGTAGAACTAACGACTAAATGCAAGTTTCTACACAGGGTTTAGTAGTAGATATAAATATGCCATCAAAATCATTATTTTCGTCCTTAAGGTCAGAAAGGTCAGAAAATGTAATAGATGTAACACTGAGCTAAACTGAACTGGAAGGAGGAAGGAGGCAAACACATATGTGGAGATGTTTTCAAGGTTTAATAACAAAAGACAGGACAGAAGTACACAAGTCGAGTTGAAACAAAACAAGATAAACACACAGTAAATGCTAAATGCTAGGCTGGCAATGCTAACTGCTATTGCTAAACATGAGCTATGAAACTAAACTCACATGAACTAAGCTATAGTAAACCCTATCCTAAACTAACACATACAAATAGCTAAGCTATACTATGCTAGTTCCTACAAGTGAACGGAACTATGCTTATATATACAGACTAAGCTAGTTACATTTTTCTCACAACTATGTGCAATTTCTGATCTTATCCTGACCAGGACCATAAGGTTCAAATGGTCAATTGATCAGTTGATAAAATCAATATGAAGCCAGTGAAGAGGTCTGAGGTGATGCCGATAAAAGCTTTAGATCTGAAGAAGTGTCTACTTTGTCTCCAAATACTACAAAGCTGCCAATGTAAGATCTTAAAACAACACCTCATTATCCTCACCCTCATCTCCACTATCTCATTAAGGTGCCTCTGGCAAATTTAGTTTAACAGTAATCTTCAAAACTCACTGCAAGAGAAGTTTGAACAAGCTTCTCCATGGAAACTGATCTGGGTAATTGGCAATGTGCAGAAACATCTACATAAAAAAACCTTTGCAGACATTGCAAACATGACAATAAAAAAGAAAGTACACCGAAGCACACACAGCACAAAGTAAATTCTACTGCATGTTATTTAAGTTCGAATTATAATGGATGCGAATTTATGATAATGCATTATTGAAGCTCAAAATGTTCACAAACTTTCTTTTATTACAGTGGAAACATTGTCATTATGAAAATAATATTATAAACAAAAGGGTCCTTCCTGAGTTTGCATGTTCTCCTGGTGTCAGAAATCAACTAATCTGGGTTTACAGTGAACTTTGTTTACATCCATTCTATTTTCTAAGTAGAACTCGAATCCCACTGTACAATGACAGTAGTATATATTTAGACATATTAATATGAAGGTACCACTTTGTGGTGTATCTACCTTCTATTGTTTTTCACATATGACTTAAATGAATTTATTTTAAATGTTTTTTTTTTCTTCTTAAAATCAATTTATATTTTATATTTCTACAAACAAAATGTTCCCAGGTTTAATAAAGGTATTTTCCCTTAACAAAATTGAGGTTTTTGCACATGTAAATCAAGATAAGGTGAAGGAAAGGTAAGTGAGTGAATGGAGCGAGGATTGGTGGATGTTAGCAGTAAAACAGTCGAGGAAATCAAGGACGCTGTTTATTATCTTCTGCTGTCCTTCTTGCTCCACTAGCTGTACTGTGCAAAATAGAATGGGAAATCCATTTGACCTAGCAAGGCTCATTCTTGTATGTTGGCCATAAATAAATCTGGAAAAGAAAAAAATAGGCAAAATTAAGGTTTATACTGACTATTAATTTCTGTGCTTTTAATTATACAGTCGATTCAGAAAGTATTCAAACATTTAACATTTTGCACAATTTGTGTTGTGGATTTGGTTTTGAATGAATGCACCTGCCATTTGTACATCAACATAAATTAATTATTTAAGTGAATCACACAAAATAAAAAACATGTTTCGTATTTTTTTTCGAAGTTTTTCTTAGAACATAACTAATACCAGTTCGCACAAACCCTCGCAATGTCGCGGAATTCATGGCATCATGGGTCTTGAGCCATGCTGACTGCAGGAGGGTACGTTAGGGAAGTGAACACGATGACCTTGGTGGTTCCAAATATGCTCAATTGGTTTCAAGTCTGGGAATTAGGAAGGCAGGGTAATACTTGAAAATACTCTTCTAACCAATGTCACATCATCCTTCTGGAAGATCCGATCTTCTGCAGGCTGTACATTATCTGCAAGGATGGATTCATATACAAATAGGATGGGAGTGGCTTCCATAAAAACATTCATCAAGCTAAAGCTTTGCCACAGCTTTCAAAGTAGGAAGGGGCCATAATAATGTGACAAAATAATATGGTTTAATTAGTTTGAACATGAGGGGGGAAATTAAAACTGCAAATTACCTGGCATATATCATACCTATTCACAGTAAACTACCATGAACTGGTAGGATTATACTAGGGGTGATTTTAGTAATGCAGACAGGGACACTAGAATTGAGGAATGGATAAATGCAGTCAAATACAATGTCTTACTTTATCTACTTTGTGTTTCATCCACCCACACAAACATGCACACAATCTCAGTTCTGTCACTGCGGTTGATACGTGTAAGCCAGTATTCACTAAGATTAAATGCCTCAGAGTTAAAGGCATTGGTTTTGCTCTTCTCTTGCTGCACTTTGACATGGTGCATGTTTATAACATTTGAATCCTTAACAACTACGAAGCCTTACAGACTCTGCTCATATAATGTTCAAGGTAACAGTTTGGGGAAAACAACTTTGCAGTTCCAGCTTGTGAGATTGTTAAAGACATTATTTAAAATTTATGTAAGTGAACATCGGTGGTCTGTAAATCCTGGATCTTCATCTCATTTACAGAGATGAACTATAATGTGCATTGTTTTTGAACAGGCTTTCAACATCATTGCCTGACATGCTACAGCATCTGGTGGAAAGCCCTCCGAGAAGAATGAAGGCTATAATAGTAAATTGTGTGTGTGTGTGTCTGTTTGGGGGGGGGGGTGTAATAATGAAGGTACAATAATGTGTGTATAATTCTTCTATATTTAACATAAGAGACACCACTATCCCCCAACCCCCACCTCCAAAGCATACCTCTCTCTGCTCCCTCTCCAATTACTTCCCTACACCCACACCCACAATTTACCAAGAAATGTTATTGTTGTTTTCCATCATTGTTGACATTGTTATTGTTTCACATTTCTGTTATTGCTTTTTTTTATTTGGCAATACTGTACTATATACAGTAATCCAGATAATGCTTTTTGATTGATTGATTGATACAACGCATGATCATGACATAAACTGTCACCTGTAATATGAACTGTAAATGTATGGGGATTATATCTAGATGATGACCATGTTGTCACATCAAGCACCCCAAAACCCTGGACAGTGTACAAGACACACTCCATATTATTTACACATCCACAGAGTTCTGCATCACCCTTTTTACATTCAATTCATTGTGTAATTTACGTGATTATGTTAATTGTGTGTCGGGTGCATTTTTGCACAAATACTTGTCTTTTTTAATTCGCTTATCCTTTTGGATGGAAACACTGGCTAATTACAATGTGCCCTAAAGAAATTTTGAACTAATTTAATAATTATTGAATAATTTAACAACTTATTGGGCTGTATTTTAAAGAATTTAAAATAAGCAAAAATAATGAGACAGAAAACCATTTGTGATGATGTAATGCAAAAACACGAGAGCAGTTGGAAGTGGGTGAAACAGCTATTATATCTTCATTACTTAACATGTGTTTGGACTAAGTTTGAAAAATCAATGCTGGAATTTTGCCTGCTTGTCTTGCCAAAAGAGCAGAAAATAATAAATTGGAAAGAATTGTAAAATTTCTCTGCTACTGTTGCTCATACAAAAATAAACGTTTTGATTACATTTCAGTTAAAGAATTAACTTTATATACCATTGGGTAAACTAATGTGTGTTGAAACTGATGACACAATGGGTTTAGAAAACCTAGTGAGCTGCCTTGCTATGCACTGCCTACATGGGCAACTGTCTCCATACAGAAGATTCTTACTGATATTGAACTTTAGAAGGCAGAATATTTAGACACAAAAGGGTTGAATTTGACACAACCTGTAAGCATGCCAGATAACATTAAAAAATTAATTAAACTTGCACTCCATGATAAAAATTACTACAAAATTAACTCTGTTCACTGCCCACTATATGACAAAAGTTTTTAAAGTATAGTAAAAGTTTTGCAGTAAGAACTACTTTTATGTTGGGGCAAGCGAGCATGTGTTAGCCCCGATGCTATCCATAATCAGGGTAGGGGTCAGCAATAGTAGAGAAGAAGTGTAACATAATTGGGTAATTGGAAACTGCAGAAAAATGTTTAAATAAAATACCAAACTAAAAAAAGGATTGATGTCTCATGTGATGAAGCACACACAGCTCACTCATTATTAGAAGAGAATCTCTGTCAGAATGAAACATCTTGGTAGGTAGCATTTAGAGGCATCTAAGACTCTTCTTATCTTCTTAAAATGCGGTCTATGTAAAAAGCTCACTAGCTTTTCAGACAGACCCAACACTATCTTTGGTCAGGGCTTGTTAAAAGCAAAAACTCACAGTAGGGTTGGCCGAGTTAGTGTAGAGCTGTGCTGCATCTCCATATGCAAATTATGTTAATTGGTGAACAGTGTTGACTCAGCTGTAAATGTTCTGGATATAAACTGAAAGATTCCACAGCAGTTGTGAGTTGGCGCTGTCTCTTAATAGACTGAACAGATTAGGTGCACCTGCACATCTGCAGTAAAAGTGTCAAGCGATGATGATCTGTGGTGGCCAGGTGGTGCTTTTAATAGGACAATTTTAATAAAAAAAAAGAAAAATATGCTTTTTCTGCATTAGTAAGAAAAATGGAAACTATGAACTTGCACATTTGACAATTACTTAGTGAATCAGCACGCACCAACAACAACTATGTGTGGTTAATTATAAAATTTTCTTTTTTAGATGTTCAGCCATTTTTGCTACAAATTTAATATTTATTTAATGAATTTAACATTGGTAAAATAATTTAATAAATATCATGTAGCACATTTGGTCTGTATTGTGTTATATCTTTGTTTATGAATTACCATGCTGAAAAATACAATCATTCTCAAACAAAGAATTCCATCCATCCATCCATCCAACCATCCATCCATCCATCCATCCATATCAAACCATCCACTTAATCTACCCATCTATTTATCCATCCCCATCAATCTATCTACCATCCCTATACCCATCCTTCTATCCATTTATTCCATATTTGTATTTCATTCCTCTATCCATGCATCTCTCTGTTCATCTATCTGATCCCTTCATCCATTACTCTATCCCTCCCCCATTCACCCATAGTCATCCATATATCCAAATCTCCATCTTTGTAGCACAAAAATGGTTATGAGAAACTGAAAAATTTGAAATTACCCAGTTACCCAGTGGAGTTACACAGTGGATTATTACTTTGTGAATAAGCACATACAAACACTACTGTGCCTTCACCAGACAGCAGGAGTTGTTGTTGCAGTAGCAAGACTTAACCTAACCTTCTTTTTTACAGATATCACCAACTGTGTCTGAGTGGCCAACCAGGCCACAATTCACGAGCTTGAGCTATCTGTGGAGAGTGAGCAAATTTTGAGCAGGTTGTTCATAATGTCATGGTATTTTTACTCCAGTATATTTTTCTCTTTATTGCCAAGCCACAGAAATTTTAAAATGTTTGCCTTCTATTTTCTATCCATAGCCAGGAGTCAGTAATAGTATGATTGCCTGGGCTTCCTGAAATTGCATTGCTTTTTCACATGCCAGAGGGGGACTGGACAACCTCAGATGTCGGTTGGCTCATCTAAATAGGACTGGCCAAAGAATGTATTATAGACAAAAAGGGCCCTAGCAATGGCAAGACCCTACCCAGATTTCCGTTCTTTAAACGGGAAACTGTGTCTTAAGTTCCCAGCCAGGCCGATGTGTTGTATAATGTCATTGTATTTGTTTCCTATAGTATATATTTATGGATGAAGAATCGAATGGGTGGATTTTTAGTTCTCAGGTGTCTTTAGCTCATTTAAATACATTAGGATTGAAGAAATCAAGCCCTATCATAACCAAGACAGAAATTGCGGTTGCAATGGCAAACCTTTAGTTTTCTTCTCATTAAAAAAAGTAATCAATCATTTACTAGGGAAAATGTAAATATACACAAACAGGTGTTTAGCATTAAGTAGCAGAGGTAATGGATAAATGAACAGTTTGTTTTGTCTTCTGAAATCAAATGCCAGAATACCAGATACTGATGTGAATGATGTAGTTTTCTGAATGAGACAGGCTGGCAGATTGTCTCTGGTGCTGGACAAGATCACTGATCTCAGTAGAAAAAGCCTCTTTGCAGTGTCTTCAAAAAGAGAAAAGTGCCACCAATCAGAAATTACTTTATGCTGAAAAATAGATGAAAACTGACAATCCACATGTTGTCAAAGATGAAGGATGATCTTTTACTTTGCTACGTGCTTATTCATTTTGAAAAGACTATAAAAGTCAAGACTTCTCAGTGACGATACACTTTATAGCCAAAAGTAAGTGGACACTTGACAGTGAGCTTGATATTCCGGCACTTTACAGCAATGGTAAAAAATCTTTTAAAAAGGGATTTTACAAAACACCTGATGGGGAGAACTGATAATAAACAAATGGCCTGATCACAGTCAATGTTCTGTTTTAACCTAAAGGTGTTTCATAACATATATCAGGGTTCTGCACAGCCTACTACAATTTCTACCTTTTTAAATACACTATAGGGTCAAACGTGTCCAAAGCTTTTTAGTGAGGCTGAGGTCAGGGCTGTGTGCAGCCCACTGGAGTTTCTTTGGAGTTTCTTTGATCCTGACTTTATAGACCTTGGTACAACCATTTTTATTCTTGTAATTTTAAGGGAGTTGCGCTTGGTTTGCTCAACAAGGGTTTTTGGTTAATTGGTCCTGAATTCTATAAAACGTTGAGATATTGTCTATTGTAAATTGAAATATAAACATTTGACTAGTCTAACTATTTGTAGATGATGATGAGTGTAGCTAAATGCAGGCAACTTATTTACTAACCTTAGTGTTGAGTGATTATGTAAAATGCAAATAAATTGTATTTTTAATGTGTACATTGTATTAAACTGTATTAAAACAGTACACATATACTATGTTAATATATACCCATTCCCTATTTAATGCAACACCAGCAACCTGTATAAAACACATATGAGATGTGTGATATACACTGATCAGGCATAGCATTACGACCACCTTCCTAATATTGAGTTGCCCCCTTGCTGCCTTATACACAACAAACTGTATATTCTCACAACAGAACAAGAATTATATTCTTCAGCAATTTGAGCAACAGTAGCTCGTCTGTTGGCCAGCCTTTGCTCCATGTGTGCACTGGGAACCATCTGAATGGTCTTGTTTTTGTCTTCTTAGGGGTCACCAAGGCAGATGTGATCCGTATTTTTGATCTGGCAAAGCTTTTACTTATTCACCCAGGCTTGGGCCCTGCACTACAAAGTACTGGTGTGTGCTCTCCCTCACTACTATTTAATCCACAGTTCACTTTACATTTTATACATAAATATACTATCTGTGCAATATTGTGAATTATTTCAGGTGATCTGGTTGAAGGATTTGGCATTGTTTGTATAACGAATGCTCTTTCTAATATAACCCTCCTTATTTACCTGGGCTTAATAACAACTAGTACTTGTTTATACTGTGGGTTGCAAAATGACTGAGTGGGTTTGATCCCCAAGTGGGGCGGTCTGGGTCCTTTCTGTGTAAAGTTTGCATGTTCTCCTTGTGTTGGTCTGGGTTTCCTCCAGGAACTTCAGTTTCATACTGAAGTATTGAAAAAACATTGCTGTATAGGTGAATGGCTTTTTTAAGTCCATAATGTTTCAGCAGATCATATTTCTTGTAATTTTAGAATATTTTTTAAATAAAGTTTGATATTTTTATCTTATGTTTATTTCATTACTGCTGCTGGTCTCACTCAGAGAGTTATAACTACAATGACAATACAGTCTATGTCATGTTGTCTTAGTATCTGGGCATCCATCCTAATTACAGTTTTTGTGTGCCTTAGAGTATTTTTAGTACTTTATCACTTTATCGAGTCAGTCTTATCTCTCTGTGATCCTTTTGCATGTGTTATTTATTGCTTTTCTCTAACCCTCATATGTCCTAGTTATTCAGTGAAGGATGGCCCTATGTTATCGACATCGCATACATAATAGACACATTTTAGAAAGTGGGGATTCGTATTGTTTAACATGAAGCTCTCTCAAGGTGACTCCGAAGTTATTAATGAAGAGAAAGAACCCTTTCAGGTAAGTATGGGCAGCAATCTGTTTAAATCCAGTGTCTGTCTGTTCAGGAGAAATTACAAGTTACTGCTTGGACTGTGGATTCAATAAATTTGAACAGAATGGAAAAATAATTAACATTGTTAACAACCCTAACTGTGCTTCACCTCTATGTATTTGTCCTTAGTTCCATTGTGTTGTTGGCTAAACAAAAAATTACCTTATTTTGGAAGCTGTTAAATTCTATCCCCCAGGTTCTATCCTCAGTAGTTGGCTGAGAGACAGCTGTAAGAGGATTTCAGGGGACATAAAGATGGATTACTATAGTGGAAGTGTTTTATCACGCCATTTCTCACCATGTTCAGGGTTTCTTTCCACATCTTTTAGTGACTCTCAGCTTGTTCTTCAGGTCCATATGCTACTGACCCGTGACAGTGGACTGATCATTTTATTAATGACTTAAGTCAACTATATATCGGCCTCACTGAAGAACGGTCCCACGAGTATGAAAACTGCATTAGTCGACAGTTTCAAAGTTCTAATGCTTAAACTTGGTCTAAAAGCCAGATTAGGTGTTTGTAGATGTTTTCTTTTTCATTAGTCTTGTTCCTCCTGATCTATTTGCTCAAAACTACAGTTGACTTTGAAGAATGAAGCACATGCTGATCCTGAGAAGAATGAACTCTACCAGGATCTCAATGTCTGTTCACAGGACATGCAGGGTTAATGATTTTTTTCTTTGTATTTTTGAAATAAAACTGTGATATCTGTTAAATCTGTAATAGCCTTTACAGTCACCAGATGTCGGCCCAATTAAACAACCTCCGGCAATTCTGGCCGGCTGTGAAGAGCTTTTTACCACCACCATTAAAACTGGTCATTAAAAAAGGAATGCATTTAAAAAAATAATTCTCAGTTCTTCTACTACAGTTTATTACAGTGCATATTTAGTACATAATAAGGCTTTCAGGGGAGGATTTGGGTTATATTTTATAAGCCAAAACGATGTGGACACCTGGTTATAAGCTTGTTTGTTTCCCATTCATGTTAGTGTGTTAGGTGTGAAACCTTTGTACTCAATGAGATGAAATCTTGACCACATACTTAAAACCAAGTAGTGCATAACATTTAGAACAACAGTGGGATATTTGAGTCAATTATTTATTACATCATGTCTTACATACTTTGTTTACATTCATGACATAACTGGTAGATTCTCACTAAATAAGATTTATTAGTTCACAAGTTTAATGTCAAATACCTTCAGCTTTAATCCAAAACATTGACAGTATTTAAGCAAATAAGAGTTAAGGGCCTTGTGCAAGGGCCAAACAGAGGCAAACTGACTGTGGTGGGGATTGGACCATCAACTACAGTGTATCACAAAAGTGAGTACACCCCTCACATTTCTGCAAATATTTAAGTATATCTTTTCCTGGGACAACACTGACAAAATGACACTTTGACACAATGTAAAGTAGTCTGTGTGCTGCTTATATAACTGTAAATTTATTCTTCCCTCAAAATAACTCAATATACAGCCATTAATGTATAAACCACCGGCAACAAAAGTGAGTACACCCCTTAGTCAAAGTTCCTGAAGTGTCAATATTTTACAGCGCAGCAATTCGTCTTTTAAGATCCTCAGAGAGTTCTTTGCCATGAGGTGCCATGTTGGAAATTTCAGTGACCAGTATGAGAGAGTGTGAGAGCTGTACTACAAAACTGAACACACCTGCTCCCTATGCACACCTGAGACCTAGTAACACTAACGAGTCACATGACATTTTGGAGGGAAAATAACAAGCAGTGCTCAATTTGGACATTTAGGTCTCTTAGGGGTATACTCACTTTTGTTGCCGGTGGTTTAGACATTAATGACTGTATATTGTCACTGTACAGTAGAATCAATTGGAGCAACAAGGTGTACTACTAACCAATCAGTGGCTGAACCTAGAGTGGAAGTGGGAGTTACAGCTTAGAAACTGCAGTTTGAAGCCAACTTAATATGGACACTTCAGAATGGTTGTGTTTAGTTTTTTTTTTTTTTTTCATTTTCTGGTGCAAGTAGGGTACATTTAGCTGAATACATAAATTATATTGTCCCTCATAATGTAGAATGCATGACGAAATATACAGTGCATCTGAAAAGTATTCACAGTGCTACAGTTTTTCCTTATTTTGTTATGTTACAACCTTATTCAAATGGATTACATTAATTCCCCTCAATATTCTACACACTATACCCCATAATGACAAAGTGAAAAGATTGGTTGGAATGAATAAATATTCAGAGTTTTTCATGACACTCTAAATTGAGCTCAGGGACATCCTGTTTCCACTGATCATCCTTCAGTTGTTTTGACAACTTGATTCGAGGCCACCTGTGGTAAATCCAGTTGATTGGACAGGATTTGGAAAGGCATTCACCTGTCTATATGAGGTCCCATAGTTGACAGTACATGTCAGAGCACAAACCAAGCCATGAAGTTTAAGGAATTGTCTGTAGACCTCACAAACAGGATTGTGTTGGGGCACAGATTTGGGAAAGGTTGCAGACAAATTTCTGCAGCATTGAAGGTCTCAATGAGCACACTGGCCTCCGTCATCCGTAAATGGTTTTGAATTACCAGGACTCCCTGCTGGCCGCCCGGCCAATCTGAGTGATCCACAGTATCTAAAGAAATCTCAGACCATTAGAAACAAAGTTCTCTGTTCTGATAAAACAAAAAAATAGCCTTGTGTCTGTAGGAGGAAGTTTGGGGCCATTACCATCCCTCAGTGAAGCATGGTGGTGGCAGTTTTTTTTTTTATTATTCATTTGCAAAAATTACAAACTTTTTTCACTTTGTCTTTATGAGGTATTTTGAATAAGGCTGTAACAAAACACAATATGTTCCGGGTGCACTGTATATTGCCACAAAAATACAAAAAAAATGCAGAGGTTATTAGTGAATTCCACAAATCTGGAAGGGTTTTTGTCAAATTAGTGTAGTTAGGTTCCATGGAAAAATCCACAAACGAGTAAGTCCGCAAATTCTCAACCACGAATAAGCAAGGTTTCACTGTATCTTACTTTTTAGCATTTTTTGTCAATTAAAGTTGTTAGAATTGTTTATGACTTGAGTGATAGATACATTTAACACAGATAATACATGAAAATGTACTTGTGTATACCAGCATATAAACCAGAGAGCCATGTCACAAATATTCAACCCCTAAATAATATTGTTGTTCTCATAGCTTTCTAGCAGTTTTATAGCCTTAATGATAATTAAATGATAAGTAAGACTTTGAGAATTTGATTGATTCGATTGAAATGATTTTTTTTGTTCAGCTGTGATGCATATGTATGCTGTGATGCAAGTTCATTTGAATAAAAGTTAGATTTATCAAAAGCTGAGAGTATCTTATTTTATTATACCTAAAGGCTTTGGGGCAAAAGAAAATGACCAGGAAACCATGGCCATAGAGGAAAGCCCAACATTTTATTATCAACTTGGATGGGGAAAAAAAAATAAACAAGGAATTCATTTACACACTCCAAGATGCATTCAGCTATTGAACACAAGGAACATCAAATGTTGACTAGAATATTCTAGAAGGAATTTAACTAAGACTTTTGGACAGGGTTTTGGGTGATAGTTCTATGATTTCATATGAGCCAATGAAAAATTTCTATGGTTTCATATGAGCTGATGAAACCCTACTGGAACTGTTACAAAGCCACTTACATTACAGTAATAGTGTAGTAGTCTGTTAAGGTCCTTGCTCAAGGGCCCAACAGCAGCAGTCTGGCAGTGGTGGGGGTTGAGC
>JAYDZG010000009.1:7424168-7434867 GCA_034509265.1 Microcambeva bendego | reverse complement strand
GATCTTATTTTGGTCAAACACTAAGAAATTGTAAAACTAAGAAAACGACCATTATGAAGTGGTCTCATTTTCCATGCCTGTATTTGAGAAGTGTAATAATTAATGATTGCACACACTAAGCTTCAACTAGTTCAAATTTCAGAATAAGTTCCCTGTATTAAAATATTAGCTAAAAAGCTAAAATCTATTCCTGTTACACTGTGCATAATGAAACTAAGCTGAGCAGCTGTTTTTACATTGAAATAATAGTACTTAAATTTGTAATATCCATTTCCAGAGAGGTTGGTACATTTTAGAAAACACAAATAGAATTAGCCAACCTGGGCGGCACAGTGGCTCGTGGGTAGAACTTGCACCTTACAGCAAGAAGGTCCTGGGTTTGATACCGGGATGGGGCAGTCCGGTTGGCTTCCACTGACCTGCAGTCAGGTTTACTTGAGACACTGAATTGTCCTATATGTAGCTATCCATTAGGATGCATAATCTAGTGCATTTCTGATCCCAACCTCTGTTGAAAGATTCTGTCCCCTTCAAATTGGAAAAATCCCTCAACTGCTGCAGTTTTGGAGATGTTCTGACCCAGTGGTCTAACCATCACAGTTTGGCCCTTGTCAAACTCTCTCAAATCCTTACACTCACCCAATTTCCTGGCTTCCAACATAAACTTTGAGGATAAAATCTTTCCTTGCTCTCTAATATATTCCACTTACTATCCTGAATGAGATAATGTTATGCCTGGTCAGTATATGTTCTAAAAATTACTTTAAGAAATACACAGGTGTTTATTAGTTTACTGTTATTCCATTGCACACTTTTTTATTATAGTTTGTAGTGTGTGATCTATTTATGTCTCTTTTCTATGCATATTCTATGTTTATTTAATATACAGTTTTTATATTATTTTACAAGATTTACCTTTTTTAGTTAGAGGAAATACATTTTATAAAGGACTGATTAAGATCCTACTCCAACTGTAATCACATGTGACATTATAATTAGATCTGTATTATTGATTATCGAACCTTTTAATGCTCTTTGCAGCTTCTGGATCTGGGAAGCAGTACACATGATATTCACTAGAACTGCGTGTGACCTGAATACACAATTCAGCTAAAAAAGCAGTCCACTCATAAACATTTTGGTCCTCGCGGCAATGACAGGATTTATCGAGTGAAGGTCATGAAGACTTGTTTCCATGGAGACAATCAAGTTTGGAGGGCTTGACTTTTAAAGTTAGTGCAATATCTAGGTGTTGAAGTGTTCAGATTTAGCGTCCTTCAAGATTAACGGATGACATTATCCATTCTTCAATGTGCTCCATCCTGGCTTATGTCAGTGCTTTGCTTTCACATCTAATTACAGCACTGCAGTTTATGTTCTTCTTTATTTACCAGTCAGTCTGTTTTATGTTACTGAATCCAATAACACTACAGACAGAACTCAAAATATAAAATAATTAAAATTATATGTTAACAAATGTCAATTATGGAATTTGTCCCAGTTTGTTGGTTGATTTACATTCTTACTGGGATCAACCTGGGATTAATCTTTACTCCAATGTTTTCCTTTTTTTAATTTTAGACTTGATGAAAGAAATGACCATTGGGTTAAAGGTCCGGCTTGCAGTCAGTGTTTCAGGTCATAACAAATGAGGTCTGCCTGAGGTGATCCCAAAGATGCTGAATAAAGTCCTGCTTTTCAAACCAATATTTTTAGCCATGACATGTCGCAATGTCTTGCTGGAAGATCCTACCCACTTCAGGGAAGAAATATGGGTGTACATGATCTGCAAGGATAAATTCATATCAAGATCGGCTGAGAATACCTTCCACACCTTATATACCCACCAAACCAGCTCACGAAGTATGACTTCCTTCATGAGCTACGCACTGACTTCACCAATGCAAAGTAGGAAGTGGTCATAATAATGTGTCTCAACAGTGTAATATCTACAATCAAAAGTTCAATTTCTGAGAATTCCAAAAGTCATATTACTTATAACGAGCAAATGCATTACACTTGACCCTCTATCTCTTAGGTTTCCTCATATAACCCATTTTCATCCAGCTAAATGATGTTCCTGCTCACTCACCAAATGAAAAGTTTCAAATCTACATCACCTATGTCAAAAGCGAGAGAGGAGACATTTTATTCTTCAGTACTTTAGGTAGCCTTGCATTACTGAGATATAAATGATTCAGTGTGATGGTGCTCTTTAGTGCTTATTAAATTGACCCAGCTGAATATAACAGGACCAGCAAATCTGGCCCCATTTTTCTTGGATTAAATTTCCTTCCACCATATTTAATAGAGCATGTTCCAAGGCTGAACGGTATATCGCAAATATCGACATACGCGATACTGCTTTCTTTCACACGGACTCACATGCAAACTGAATCACTGTCCAAAATAGTTCTGTACCAACGAAATATTCATCGCAATCGAATCAGGCAGCTGTTCTCTTATCTAGGGTACAGATTCATTCATTTTGCTCACTGCTTTATGGTGATGATGATTTGGTTGTGGTTTAGGACTTGCTAAACAGTTGTATAAACCAATCAGAGCTTTCTAATTCAGACCAGGAATCATTTCAGTAATGATGCTCATTTATTTGCAGTAAAATAGAGCAACATCAATGAGATTGTATTAATATTGACGATATTTATATCAAGATAACCAGCAGAATCTCACAAATACAGCCTCGTAATAATACAAAAATAAAAATGTGTTAACTTATTAGAATTATGTTTTCTATTTTATAGATAATTTAGAATAAAATAACAAAAATAACGAAAGAAGCTAAAATGCATGTAGCGATCTGCTGCTGTGCATTGCATTGGCCACTTCTCAAAAGCATACAGGAAAATGTGTTTTTTAATCATATCGCCAAGCCGCAGTTTAAGCACTGGAAGAAGATTTTCCTCTAAAAAAGATCACAAGTTTAATTATATTAATTAAAACAATTTGCTATGGGAAATGCTCAGCACGCGGCAGCAACCATGGTGTCAAATATTGTGCAGAAGGGGATATGACAGGGGAAGATGTTTACAGCACTGCATTTAATCAGAACAAGAAAATTAGATTTAATCAACCCAGTGGAACAAAAATTAAACAAATTTTAATAAGCAGGACAAGTTCAGTTGTTTTTTATATTAATAAAGATTTATGAAAAGCTGCCACTCAAGCAATTTTGAAAATTGAAGTAGTTTATGGGCTTAAAATGCCTTACTGCATACGTTAAATCCTAGTAGATAGTAGTGCTCTGCCAATAAATATGTAGTATCAATATTGACACATTTTTAAATGTGGCAGAATAGAAAAAAATGTATTAAAATTTATTAATACATCCATTCCTGCATATCAGGCCTGCAACACATTCAAAATAGTTGAAACAGTAAAGCATTTAACACTTTGTAATGTTGTCATGCCTTTTCACCACACTTAAAATATGACATCTTGAGGGCAGCATAAGATCTCAATGTACTTTTCTGCATTAATGCTGCAATAACAGAATAGCGCTGACACCGCCACATAACCATGACGGACCCTGACTTATAGCTGGATTATCCTTTTCGTCTTTCCAAAAAAGACCTGGAATGCTGATTTATCTGAACACGATACATGCTTCTACTACGTGATGGTCCATCCTAGATGCCTCTGAGCCCAGAGAAGTCAGCTTCTGGACATGATTAACATAAGACTTCTATTTTTGCACAATCAAATTTAAAGTAGTATTTGTGCATGTATTGTAGTGCTTGACGAAGGTTCACCTAGTCCATGTGGTTGTATCAGCTATTGTTGAGTGGCGGTTCTTGATGCAGTGCTGTCGGAGAGATCCATAAATATGCAAATAACTTCCAATCTTTCCTTGTGGTGCATTGTTTTTAGACACTTCAAAAAATGCTCACACACATTTGTTGACAAATATTCTGGTTATTTTTGCTCATCATAGACTTTTCTAGATGCTGCTTTTGTACCAAACCATGATTACAATCACCTGCTTGGAATCACATCATTATATAGTTTTTCACCTGATTACTAGCTTTAAATTGCCTCCGTCCAAACCTTTTTGTAATGTGTTGCAGGCCTGAAATGCAGGAATGTGTTTTTATCGATCAAAGAAATGAAGTGTAGCAGAAAAAAACATTAAATATCTCAACTTCAACTGTCAATCAAATACAAGTCAAAGTAAATCTAAGGAACAGTGCATATTTTTTATCTGCATTTCATTTCCTGTCCCAAATATTTGAGAGAGTTACATATTAAAATACATTGAAAATAATGTCACAATTATTACCTTCAGATGAATATATTGAAATTCCATATTAACGAGAATGCTAAAATATATTTTTTATTGGAAGTCCTATAAATTTGCCATGAGACTGGGTCAGCACAGCACTTTTTTGAATGCTGATTACCCCATTATTCAGCCCGGTTGAATGTGGATCAATTTTTTCATAGATCAACTGAAATGTGGATATTTCCATTAAATGCAATTTACATTTACCACACCAGATGACTAGTTTTTCTAATACTGGCAAAGAAATTGCTTTGCACAAGACCATCTCTGTAAACAACCTCATTCTACATTTTTTTTAATTTATGTGTATACACACTCGTCTGTATGAATGCATGTATGTATATATTTTCAGATATAACATTATGACCACTTGGAAGTGACAATAGTGGGGGGTGGGGGTATATTAGGCAGCAAGGCTTTTTATTGTCAATGTTGGTTATAAGCAGGAAAAATAGTCGACCAGGGCTAAATTTTGATGGCTAGACACTTAGGTCAGAGCATCTCTTGTGGGATATTCCAGGTCTGCAGTGATCAGTATTCATCAAAAAAGGTCCAATGAAGAAAGAGTATTGACGGCCAATGAGGACCAGCTATGTTGCGATCCAACCGACGAGGTACTGTAGCTTAAATTAAGAGTTTATTGCTGGTCATAATGTTGGGCCTGATTGGGCTTGTATTGTTTTTACTTATTGCAGGCAGGGGAAGAAAAGATAACTGTGGGCTTTTTAAAATGAAGCTCAGATTTGCTGGTTTGCCCAGAATGGAAAAATTACACTCTTGACCTTTATTTGAATTGTTTATCTAGTGAAATGACTTTAGCCATTACAAGCACTAAAGAGCTTTTAAAAACAAATAATTCAAACATGTTGAATGTATGGTTCATTTTAAACCACTTGGGTGGTGTAAGCCTGTTATGCTAGCCCACTATCGCATGGATCAAGGTTTAAATCTTATCAGTGCTATTGTACATGTTCAAGTACATGAAAATATTAAAATGAATTTTGTCTATCTTTTACCTAAACTAAATTATGAATTTACAGACGAGTTACAAAGTTATAAAAATAAAGTAAATAAATAATAAATAAATAAATAATATTATTTCCCTCTATAAGCAATTTTTTTATCATTTACTTGATATTTAATCTTACTACTTCTTACTACTATAGCTGCTTCAGTTAGGGGTTGTCGCAGTGGACCGTGGATTAGGATTAGGAATAGTTTTTATGCTGGATGCCCTTCCTGACACAATCCTCATATTAATCCGGGTTTGGGACCGGCACTACAACACACCGCTTGAAGCATCCTAGTGGCTAGGTACCTACAGGATAATTCACTGTCTCTAATGAACATACCGGCATTTTTACACTGTGGAAGGAAACCGGAGCACCTGGAGGGAGCCCAGATGGACACAGGTAGATGATGTTAACTCTGCACAGATCCAGGACCTGGATCGCTCTTTCTGAGGGTCAAACCCATGACCCCCTTGCAGTGAGGTTACTGTTGTTGCTGTGTCTCATGGTCGACACGTCGGCTTGGTGGGTAGCACTGTCGCCTCACAGCAAGAGGGCCCCCAAGTGTGAACCCCAGGTGAAGCACTCTTGGGCCTTACTATGCATAATTAGAATCTGTATATGTTTCCTCCGTGTGATCTAGTTTCCTCCCACAGTCCAAAACATGCAGTCAGATCAATTAAAGACATGTAATACACATATCTAGCCACTAGGATGCATAATGTGATGCGTTGTATTGCCAGTCCCAAACCTGGATAACTAGGTGGTTTGTGTCCGGATGGGCATCCACCGTAAAAACTGTCAAGTCGATAATGCAGACCGCATCCAAAAAAGCAGTAAATTATTTAAGCCTCATGGATGTGGTGCAAAGAAAGTGGCTCAGAATGAGAAGTCACAGTTAACCATTTGCAGATCTGCATGTTTAAGCATTATGCTTTGAGCGATTTTTACCAAGGGCCAAATAGAGTTGGCTTGATGACTGGATCAGAGTATCACCAAAACTGCAGCTCTTGTGGTTGCACTTGTCAGCATCTATTTAAATAATAAAGAGGTAATAGTGTAAAGAAGGAAAAGTATTAAACCGACGACAGGGTTGTGGGGAGCGGCTGGGCCGCGTGGTCCGATCCGACAGATGATCTACTGTAGCTCCAGTTTTCCAACATGTGGAGATGAATCTCTTTTTTTGAATCACAGTGGGTGCTTGTGATGGAATCTGAAACAGCTTCCCTCTGTTCACTCCTCACACAAAGAGCTTTGATTCTGCACACACTCCAAACATTTATTTTTCATTTCTGAAGTAGACTTATAAAAGGCATCAGTGTCCATCCGGGCCAGCACAAATCATTGCTGAATATGCATTACTTTGTGTTTGAGAGCCAATTCAGTAAATCAGAAGTTTTAAATGTATAAAAAGCCTCTCAGAACATTCTGATCAGAATCAGAAAATGTGCAATACATACAAATATGAGCATGAAAATTATGCCGCAGTTGTTTATTCCTGCACTTTTACGGATTTACACATTCATTGTCTGTTTTACCACTGCTTTATCCTATTCAGATTCAGGATGGGTCCGATACACTAGACAAAAATTGAGGACACCTTGGACCCATATCTGGAAAAAGCCTTTAGAACAGTTTTCAGAAGCTGAACGAATGTCTGAGGAATGTATTTTGAAGGTCAATAAAGATATTTTCCATTGTAACATTCACCACCGTGCTGAAGGGGAGTCACAACATTCTCCATGACTGTGTGACTTGTGAACTGATGAATCTAATGCAACAAGCAATCACAATTTCTGAATGTAGCCCAAGTGTAAAACAAGATTTTATATAATATACTCACAAAAAGTAAGGGACATTTGTCTTTCTATAAAATTTTACGGAAAATGTAAAAAAAAAATTTAGTGATATTATATCATGAAATTATATTTAAGTAAAATAAAATATTTAAGGGCATTTAAGTAAAAGAATGCATTTTTTTCTCATCTCAAACAATGTATTCAAACAAAATCCAACAACAGTGGTGGGTATACCCCAAGAAAAAATGTCAATGTTTCAAAAACTCAATTATAATTGGTATTTAAACAGTCCTACTCATCATGCTGTTCAGATTTTGACATCATGAGACCAAGACAACACCTTACAACAAGAAATCTATTGGTCGATTCATGGATCCAAACATCTTTAGTGAATTTTGCTGTTAAGCTCCTTGTTAGAGAACAGCAAATTTGCAAAACATACTGAAACATTGACCAGTTGAACATGTGCAAGAGTTTAGAAGAGATCACATTAAGTTCACCAGTAAAGGTTAGAGTGCATTTTAGGTTTATCCTGAAGTTTTGGATGAGTTAGATTGCTGAGTGAAGGCAAAGCAGTCGACAAAAACTCCAAGAGTGTTAGAAAAACATTCCAGGTCGCTACCTCATGAAGCTGATTGAGAGAATGCCAAGTACAATATGCAAAGCTGTTATCAAAGCAAAATCTGCTACTTTAAAGAGTATAAAATCTAAATAAAGTAAAAATAATGTATAAAATATAAAACATTCTGGTTTAATTAACACTTTTTTGTTTACTACACCTTTCCTTACGTGTTCCTTCATAGTCTGGATGTCATCAGTATTAATCTACACTGTAGTAATAAAAAATAAATAAATAAATAAAGACAAACTATGTAATGAGGAGTTGTGTCCAAATTGAAACTGGTACGGTATATATATTTCTTTCAAGCATTTACTCTCCACACATTTAGTGAAAATCACGGTTTATTGAAAGGACACAGGAAGGTAGAGAAACTGAGACATGTAGCAGTAGATTAAGTCCTCAGTGCATGGCACATCATTCTCAGGGAGACGACTCACTGTGAGTCTGTTTTTTCTCTTGAAATTCTGGCACCGAAAGCTTCCAAGTGATCACTGGTGAAAGTTGGCCAGCCAACTTGATTTACTGAGATTTCACAATATGGAAACGGGAAATCAAATGAACTGCTGTGTTCCGAAATGAGCCAGATTTTTTGTATTTAACTAGTCATATGTCCTTGCTTCCTTTTTGAAGCAATAGTAGTTTTGAATTTTTGGCGAAATCTATCGAAGACAATTTGAAACAGGATCAATGTTTCCATTTTTGTTTCCATTTTCCTGCTTCCTCTATGGACTTTCGGTGCTGTGTGGTAACAAGCTAGAAGCTCCTGTACTGAGTCGTGGTAAATGTCTCGGGTCTTACGGTGCCAGTCCCCAAATGGTTCTAAACTACAAACATCAAAAATCAAAGAAATGCATGTCCACAATATCAGAGAAATCCAACAGATAGCAAGAAAAAGAACAGGTATTATTAAAGAAAAGACAAGTACTATTAAAAAGATTTCAAATGAAACCCTAAGAGTCTATAATGCATGCCATCACACTATGCTATGCTGTTGAATCTCAGATTTAAAAACTTGGACAGGGAATTCCTTTTCTACAATAGCAGTGATACTTTGTTTGTGTGTGTGTGTGTGTGTGTGTGTGTGTGTGTGTGTGTGTGTGTAGGGGTCAAAAACTGAAGTGATGTTCTACTACAAGGAAAACTGGGCAAGTCTCAAGTCTTAGATGTGTACCACAGCCGTTCAGTGTAGTTCAAGCTGTGCTGTGTCATTGTGTCTTAGTTGTGTTTGTCCAGTTGTGTATTCTCTCCTCCCTCTGTCTTCTTGCTGACCACTGCTGATGTCTCCAGGTTGGTATGTTCTGGAACAATTTGCTGCAAAAAAATAAATAAATAAAAAGAAATACTTGTCATAAACATAGTATCGATTTAAGAGATCTCCTTTTACTGGATTTTGGATTTACTGGACTAATTCTGAAAAATACATTTGGTCAGATTGATTAAATTCCTGCGAGAAACACTGCAAGATCAATAGTACAGGATTTGTCTGCTTGCTGACACATGTCTCTCTCTTTGATAGATTTTGTTTTGTCGGGCACTGCTCCAGTAAACACTAATGTACTTCAGACTAGAGGTCTGCACGGGACTTGCGGGACCCGGGACTTGTGGGACTAAATTTAATTGTAAAACAAGCAGGATTAAAAATCAGTCTTACAGACTCGAGGGACAAAATGTAATTGTTATTTGTATTTAATAATTGCGACAATGCAGGCGCTTGACCACATATAGATAAAGAAAAATCCCACAAATTAATAAATAGTCCAGAAAATGCTGATAATCATAACAACAATGATTAACATGAATAATAAACAAATGTGGGCGAAACAATTAAAAACGATCACATACCGGAGCAGGTAGACAGTCAGCCAAATCATTATTATTAATGCATACATTTCTTTATTTAACATAATTTATTTTTTATTCCTCAATAAGTAATCCCTTCTTCAGAGTACAAAACTTCCACTTCCAAAAAATCCACCCCTGGCAGAAATGTAGTACTGTAGATCTGGAAAAAGGAAGCACTTCTCCAATTTAACAGCCAATGCACGCAAAAAACCTTAATTAATTAATAATAAATATCATAAAGCACAGGGTGGAGCGACAGATTGACACACACCTACACATGCAATTTCAGCATCTTCAATTCAATTGACAGCAACTGTTTTGAAAAACCAGAGCCCCTTGAAGAAACCAGAGCCCAGGGACTCTCCACTACCACTGTGCTGACCTAGTAATAATTCATTATATCCTAAATAATATTTTGCCGTTTTAATAAATGCATAAGTACATTTCAAGCATTCAGTATTATTAATCCAATTAATTTAAGGACCGTGGGTGGGAGCGTGCGGAACCATGTATGTGCCGGGCAGGTGGGAGTGGGAGAAAAAAAAAAGTAATAGAGGCATCTAGTATTGAGTTGGTCCCCCTTTTGCTGCCCCATACACAACAAACTGTGATGCACTGTGTATTCTGACACCTTTCCATCAGTTCCAGCATTATCTTCAGCAATTTGAGCTAAAGTAGCTCATCTGTGAGATTGGACAACACAGCCCAGCCATCCCCACATGCAACAATGAGCCTCGGCCAACCATGACCCCTGTCACGTTTTCCTTCTTTGTGCCAATTTTGACAAGAGACCGATCACTGCAGAATGGGAACACCACACACAAGCTACAGTTTTGGAGATGCTCTGACCCAGTCGTCTAGCAAATTCAAAGCGACTTACAGTGCGGGATCAGGGCCTCGCTAAAGAGCCCACCCTTGCCAGGTTGCCAGTCCAGTTCTCTAACCGCTTGACTAACTCTGCCATTGACCACCCCCACTGATGATGATGATGATGATGATGATTATGCGATTAGTCGCAGCCTCGATCCATGAAGTATTTCGGCAATGATAGTGGAGTAGTTTGCCATTGCTTTCTCCACCCATTTGGGAAAATTACGAATGAAGACTTTCTACTTTTTAACCATTT
>JAYDZG010000009.1:7363120-7375853 GCA_034509265.1 Microcambeva bendego | reverse complement strand
CTCCATGCAGATAAAACTGCCCGCAGACAAAATTGGTCACCAAGTCTGCAGGTGGGGAAAGGACAAAGTAAAGGGAGAGTAAAGGAGATGGAGACTTAAATGATACAGGTGCACAGAAGTGGAAGAACGAGTAGATCAGTGAGTAACTGCCAAGCATATGAAAGGGACAGTGGTAGGCTAGTGGGTAGAGCTTTCGGCAGGCCAGCTGTAGACCTGTGGTTAAGGTACAGGACTAGTAATCCAAAGGACACTTGTTCAAATCTCAACAATGCTAGGTTGCTGCTGTTGGGCCATTGAGCAAGGGCCTTAACCCTCAATACTCAAAATGTAAATGTTCTGGAGATTGGGGGTTCAAATCAATCATATGCCCCTATGAAGGCACCATGTGTTAGCCAGTAGGGGTCATAATTGATTCAGTTATGAAAAGCCCCTGTCCGGCTTCCAACCCTGTATGAAAAGCCAATCACTGTTCATGCTCTATACCCAATACCAGTTTCAACCACATGTATGTGGTTAAAACTATTTTAGCTTAAAAGCAATCAAGCTTAAAGCCTGTGATTTCAGTAACTGACCCTTGATTTATAATCATATTTTCTGTAAATCTATCTCATTGCTTTTACATTTATGGGGCTGGACAGACTCGGTTATCCGAATAATTATAAGTAATTACAATAAAACTAAACATCTGCTGTTTTGGCCACATCTCAAACTGCAAACTACTGCTCTGAAATAGTCCAATTAGTGCACAACCAAGGGCAGAATTTATTTTTGAAAACATTTTAGGTTTGTTATGTGTTATTAGGCAGTACGCTGGCTGATTTGCCACTCAAACTTTAAGCAACTTGCACTGGTCATAGGTAAATACAAGTAATATTTCAGTATCTGGATTCACAGTGAGTTATTTAGCATAATAGAAGGAAAACAGAGCAAATAATTTCATAATACCAGTTACACAGAGTTGGCACATTGCTCAGGCTGGCAGCTTGCAGACAGGATAATGAACCAACTCACATGTGGAAGGTAACTCATCACAAATTTATATTCTGACCTATGGAGGATTGTGAATTTTAAACAGGTGCATCTTTTTTCAGGTGTAATGTCACCTTTATTTTTTTCAATTTTAAAAGTTTGCCTAACAGTACCTTATCCTGCCACATGTTAGAGAACTAGATACTTTTAAATTCTGATCATTGCTGCAGCCACTACTTTTATATTTTCAGCATTTCGCAGACCTCTTCATCCAAAACACTTCATGGCTATGACAGTGTTAAGGGCTACTCAAGGTCCCAACAGTGGCCACCCAGCAAAGGTAGGAGTGGAACTGGCAACATTCTGATCACTGGTCCAGTCCCTTAACCACAAAGCTACAGCAACTAATAATATGTTTATGAATATGGATGGATGGATGGATGGATTACCTGTAGGTTGCCCTTTATGCTGTCCAGCTCCTTTGATGTTTTCGACAGTTGTCGGAAAACTCCTGTTCTTTCTGTAAATGCCTCCTTTAGTTTCTTTTCCAGTGCTTCATAGCTAAAACATGATAAAAACAGAGAAAAATGATTACTGTATGTAAATAGACTACTAAGCTAATCAGTTTTGTATGGTGTTTTGTAGCATTTCCAATGCAGCCAAACGTGAAAGAAGTTGTGCTTTTAAGTGTAACACATCTTGTAACACATTTTCTTTAACTGTTCTGTCATGGGAAGGGCAGCAGTGGATCTAGGAGGGGGTAGATAATACCAAAGTGACAATTTGTCAGACACAGAGAGACATGAATTTACATTTACTTTTTGACATTTTGCATGTTGTTTAAACTGTTTTAGTTTTATTGTAGTTTTGAATATATTTTTTTAGTCCTAGTCCAGTCTTTGAGATGATTAATAAAGGTGTTAATCGAGTCTCTTGCTTGATATTTAGAGGTTTTGGTTCAGTCATGGTTTGTATTGTATTGGTCTCGGTCTAGTATAGGTCACAATAAATAAAAATCTTAACCTAGTCCTTCCTACAAGTCTTGGTCTTGCTCGTGGCTGTTAATAGTTGTGGTATTTAACATTGTTTCCATGAAGCTGCACAATTCATGCACAAACAGTTAATTGTTTGCAAAAATATGCAAAACTGAATAAAGCACACTGTATATAACAAGCTCACAGCCTGCTGTACTAAACCAGCTGAAATAATGAAGGATGCATCCCGAAATGACCAGATCCAGAGCGTACTCCCACTCCGTCCACTAAACATCGTCATTATCTGGTGAAGTCGTCCTTGTCCATAACACGGTCATGAAAAGCCATTAAAATGACTCCAACGATTCTAAACAGCTTTCATACTGTGTTAGGAATGGACGATTGAACGTGCTGTGTGCTTTAGGTTAAGGCTTAAATTGGTCATTAGTGCTGCTGCTTTGCAGTTGTGTTGTTTTATGTCATGATCACAGCAAGGCAGGACAAGTTCATGAAAAAAAAGAGCTGAAGTGTCACAGGGACAAACTTTGATCATTGTGTTGTTTCCCGGTGTCACATAATTCTGATTCTGGATTCACACAGAAGTTTTTTGTAGTTGGGAGACCTCAGTGATAAATGACATTGATACTGACTGTGATAGGCAGGACAGACTGTTTCATTGCACCTGCTTTATAATGCCTTGACTGATAAGACTAATAGTCCAAACAAAGTACCTGTCACATAGCATCCCCTGAGGGATACGTGAAACCAATCCTTGGTTAAAGGGGATGCTAGGGTTTGCGTTGTGGAACTATGCTGAGCTTGATTTCAAGTTATACACCGATCTGGCATAACATTATGACCACCCTACTAATACAGTAAAAAAAAGTGAAACCTATTTATTACAGGAAATAATGTAAACAAAATGAATCTATGCCAAACCTCCCAAACCCCCCACATAAGACATTAGAAATTCAACATTTTAATGTCTAATCTTTTCTGTAATTTTATTATTTTATTAATCTTAAATGATATATTACACAAGACATACTACTGTAATATGACGTGCTGTACCATACACCTTTCATTTTTTCAGCACTACACTTTCTCAGCACCTTCTTTGAAGCCATTCTGATACTGAATGTTACAAAATATAAAGAAAACTTTACAATGGCAGGAATTTAAATACAGTTTACTTTACGAGTTAAAACAGATGTCCGGATGCTCCACAAAACATCTCGAAAGGAAGGAAAATCTGACTGCTGTCCGAATGTTCGCACACTGTATATCCAGCTGATGTTTTATTGCTATGAACTAGAATAACTTTTGGGATGGAATAAGACGACACTACACTACACTGTAAAGCTAGAGGAACTGATTGTTTTAGACACACATACAGACAGACAGAGATCAATTTTCAAGAGAGTATAGTTACATAGCCCAGAGTAAAAGATTAAATCTGAGCGGTTTGTTAAATTTGTATTTATTGTATGTGACTCTGCACATTACAGTTGTTTGGTTTTTTTTTCAATTTACTTATAAAATAATGTGTAGTCAGTGTTTGGAAAAGGAGAAATAGGGTACGCGTAGAACTTTTGCAAATAAACAGTCCCCCCAGGAGAGAAGGATTTGAGTTTGGCTCTTGCTGTTGTTTGTGTTGACCAGCGATGCATGCGGTCTTGTTTACAGCGTGCATTGCTACTTCAGGACTGATGGATTTTCCAGCAGGGAATTGGCTGCTTGCTAACCATGAGTCATTCCCCTGATGGCCAATATGATGAGCGATTGATTCTCGTAATGCCAATGAAAACAAAACGTTGCTCAATTTACACTTCCCGACAACATTCGATACCCAAACATGCCGTTTCCTTTAATCGATGACATTGATTTGCCATGTCCGCTTGGATTCCATTAACTTATTAATTCATGTATTTATTATTATCTATTTATCTATTATTCTATCAATTCAATTCTATTATTTATACCCTATAACAACAAAATCCTGATCAGGGTCACTGAAGGGCACCAAACTTTCTAATTACTTAGATTGTTTAAGAGTGGTCAATCTGACTGGCATGTTTTAAAAAGGTGAAGATTAAGAGACTGCGTTTTAAACAAGGCCCGCAGAGCCCACACAGCTTTTTGCAAAAATCCATTCAGGTTCAGTTTGTTGGATAATGTATTATTCATATTGTATCATCAAATATATTATTGAAGGATGATATATTATGTATAGATGAAAACACCGAAAGCTATTTCTCATTAATGTACTTTTCCCCCAATTCTTCTGCCAAACTAGTCAAGTCCAATTACCTAATTGCTATAACCTTCCTCTCTACACAAGTGGACTTCCACTACTGACAGAAAAGAGCCCTGACTAACACACACCCACTGACATGTGCAGTAGCTGATTGCATCTTTTTACCTGAACAAGACAAGTTCATATTGATTCAGTCTCATGCTTGGAGTTACGTTTTGATCTCCATTATCCCCAGACTTTAATGCAGTTGCAAGCTATTAGCCAGCATAGGTCAGAAATATGGCTGGGCGATATGGATAATAATTTCTATATATTTAGCTGAATGGTTATATACAGTATATATCGCTTATTCCCATAAGGTGATAACAAAAAGGCACTTCTGCATCAAAGCTACATGTCCCAAACATCACACAGGAACCATTATCAACATTCAGCTGTAGATGTACATGACAAGCTGCTCAAAAACACTACTGGCATATATCAAAAAATAATACTCCTCGTAGACCTTTATTCACATTTACCATCAATAATAATTTAACATGGGAAATCAACTCTGTTCTTTGCCCTGCATCCACCTCCATGGTTTTAGTTATGTTCTTTCTTATTCCTAATGTGTATAAAGGTGTATTTATTTGTAATTCCACGCTCGTCAGTTTGAGTGCTTTTGGTAACCATTATTGGAGAGACTAGCACTTGTGCTCCTCATCATATTGTTTTGAATGGCACGATGATGCCCATTTAAACAGCAATGGTGCGAGGCACCTCTTTTGACCTCTTCGACATGTTTAGCTAGTTGTGTATGCTAGTAGTGTAGTTTTATGCTGGGTATCAAAAATGGTTACTGATTGTTTTTAGACTTTCTGCAGTAGACACGTTTCAGTCGGTGACTTTTTTTTATTGAATTTTGATGCCAGCTCTCCTCACAACCGATGCAGTTATGTACTCTGCACAGAGTCAAGAGATAACAATGATCAAGGGTGTCTTTCTGTACACAAAGCTGATCGGCATATGAAATCTCTTTTAATGGAGATGAAAAGATGGAGTGTGTCAGTCACGGCTCTCTTCAGTCGGAGTAGAGATCAATATGAGTAGATAAATGTGCTATGCAACAGGGTAATGCCTAGATTGAAAAGAAAGTAGAGGAAACACTGCCCCAGATCAAAGATATTTAAATTTGGTTTAAGGTTACCTAGATACTTTGGCATATGTAAAAAGAATAGATAATTAATGCATTCCTATCATGCTTTTCCCTGCAAGAGTTCTCTACTGAACAACAGAAACAGCTGTTCAATATGCAGTCACAGTTTGCACATTAAAGAATCATACAGAAGAGCACGTTTATTGGATAGCATGCCAACCTAACATCAGTCACCTTGAACATGCCCAGACTAGTGCCAACCATTATTTTTTTTACAACATTGCCACTGAGTAGCTTTAAAAATCACCATAAAGAAATTGATTTCACAAAGGTAGCTTTAGATTGGACTACTAGCCATGCAAACTACATAATTAAAGAACACTGGCCGGAAAAATCGACCAAGCTGCTGAACTCTATGGCATATATTGTATGGTATATGGTATATTTATTAAGCTACAAGTGAACATTTGATTTGAACATTTGGTGAAAATCAGAATCTTTATGTCACCAAATGTACAAGGAATTCTTTTTGGTGAAGGTGTCAACATACACTACTTCCAAAAAGTTAGGGATATTTGGCTTTCTATGGAAATTTTAGGATGAACCTAAAAATGCACTCTGACCCTTACAGGTAAACTAAAGCCAAAACCAAAGCTTAAAGACAAAATTCACAACAGATGTTTGATCCATGAATTGACTTTCCTGGTTAAATTAGAATTAAACTCATCATGATGTTCCCATTTTGACATCATGAGACCAAGACGGCACTTAACAATTGATCAACAGTACTTCAACATTTTCAAACAGGATGTTCTCAGACGGAATTGGCTACTGAGCTTAGAGTGTCACGGAGTGTCATCAGCAGAAGTGGACATCCTTTGGCCACATCTTACACTGATGACCACTTCATTGTGAACAGTTTCCTGCAGAACCCGATGATGAATGCCACACAACTCCAGTCACATTTGAAAAACTATTTAAATCAGAGTGGTCTGAGTGTTAGACGACCTGCAAGGGAACCTGATGACACCACGCAGAGGCGTCATCATCTTGCATGCGCCAGGGAGCGTTTATGCTAGACATGAAGAAGTTTTCTTTGGTGCTTCTCTTATTTAAAGTTTATTTAAAATAAGTTCATATTATCAAATTTTGATCCATTTTGCTTCTGATCTTTTCATAAAGTGATAGTGTTCGATATGAGGCGGTAAAAGTGACCCAGAGAGAACGAACAACGCTTGGCGTGAAACAGAAAGGGAAACGTTGATTGTACAGCTGCAGTAAAACCACTGGATGACTTCAAATAAAACAAGTTCACACCACATAAAAAACAATACCGCAGCAATAAGTACACTATAGCATCCGATAAAGTGTTTAATTAAAAATGTAACCTTTATTAAAAATTGTGCAATCATGTCAATAGTAATAAAATAAACTGCAAATGTACGATGTGGGAGGCACATGAGACGACTCAGAGCATCTCTAAGACTGCAGCTCTTGTGGGGTGTTCCCGGTCTGCAGTGGGAAGTATCTATCAAAAGTGGTCTAAGAAAGGGACAGTAGTTAACCGGATTAATGCTGGGTATTATAGAAAGGTGTCAGAATACAAATATTAATATGTATGGGATTGATATGTATGTGGCAGTCAATGGTGGACCAATCCAATATTAGAAAGTCCCTGACAATACAACACAGATGCAAGTAATTCAAGCAGTTAACCACCAAGACCCACAATATACACTTTCATTCTGCATCCTCGAAACCAAATACAGCTTGATCTAGCCTGAAGACGCTTCCTGCATGTTTTAAATCATTTGACTATTTATTAACACCCTCTCCTCCAGACCTGGAGACCTTCGGGAATAGAGTCAGTCTAATAGACACTTTAATTACCAGTAACCTTGCTAACATGAAGATTGTGAAAAGACTATATCCCAAACTAAACATCATGAAGATGGTGCAATATTTGGAATGTTTTTACACACTGCTGTGTGGGGTATTCCATTGATCTGGATAGGTGAGCATAAAGAATACAGTTCTTGTGATCTTTATTCGCAGTGGGAAAGGCAGAAAAGATTGCGTAAGTGCTGCAAATCTCTTTAGTCCCGAAGACCTGGAATTGATCTGGATATTTGTGAGTTAAATCCAGGATGCAGTATGGATTCTTTAAATTGTGAGTACGTGTTTGATGCCTAATGTGTCCTGCTCAGGTTGAATTCCCACCTCAAGCCTAAAAGGATTGTTTCTTGACTCCCATTCTTTAAATGTATACAGATAGACAGCACATAGTCCAGAATGAATTGCTTTTTGTATTTTTTTTTTAAATGAGCTAGCAGGGTATCAATTCAAAGTGAATGGAGCCGAGCTATAAAAGTCCACTGAGTATTATAGCCTCATGCAATCCGGTAGCAACAAATGACCTAAGGTGAACAGTGATGTGAACATCTAAGGTTTCTTCACATAGTAATGCTTTACAAAGGCTAAAGGCTTAACATATGAAGTCTAAGATTACAACTCTAGATCAGAAAGACTTTACTTTGACTTTTGTTTGATTACAGACAGTTTGAAAGTGATAATTCTCATGTATGATCTGCTCAACTTCATTTCATTTATAAATAAACATCCATTCTAGCATTTCAGACCTGCAATGTATTTCAAAAAAGTTGACATGAGGTCAATTTACAGCTAGTGACGAGGTGAAAAAACTAAAGAATGATGTGATTCCCAACAGGTGGTTGTAATCATGGTTTGGTTGAAAAGCAGCATCCCAGTAAGGCTAATTCTATGATGAGCAAAGATAGCTCCAGAGCAATGATCTCCAGATTGTAAACAGATTTGTGATAAACGATTGGAAGGAATTTGCATATTTCTCCCTCCACAATGCATAATACCATTAAACTATTCAAGAAATCAGGGGGAATTTCAGTTTGTAAAGTGTCTGAGGTGTGGCCATTTCCCCAGCAGATAACTTTGAAGCCGAAAATGCAACAACAATGACCCTGTACTGTACATCTTAAGATATGTTTACAGGAAAAATGGGACATAAAAAACCCTGAAAAATTAAATCGCTTTATATCCTCTGTGCCAAAGTGTCTTATGTGTGGTGAAGAAGGAAAGGCAACAATAGATAGTGGTAAATGCTTTACTGTCCTAACTCTTTTTAGATGGTGTAGCAGGTCTGAAATACGGTAACGGATATTTATAAATATATTTATTTATATAAATTAAATATATAAGCCATCATATTGTCTACTGTCAAATACAAGTAAAAATCAATGTAATAAAAACAAATATGTCCCAAAAAATCTAATTTGGGGTTGTACAATGAAAAAAAACAATGGTACTTAAATAAACAAAGTTTGGACTTAAATATGTACGTAATTCATTATAGTACATACTCAGCATCCCTGCTGTGAAAGATATTTCTAAAAACCCAAGCCATCCTTTTATACGTTCTGTAAACATTAACCGCAGCAAATTTGACATAATCAGCTTAGAGAATTTACAGTGAGTACAGGCATGATAAGAAGCAGTAACCATCGGATTTCCTCCCGCTGATCTATTCGAAATGCGCCGCTCTAGCTGAAGCTCAAGGCTACAAAGCTTCTCGGCAATCTTAGTAGCTCCCAGAGGAAACCAACACAGACACATGGAGAACATATAAACTCCACATAGAAAGGAAAAGGGAATCGAACCGAGGACATTCTTGCCATGAGGTGATCCCACTGACCCACCGTGCTGCCCTGGAGGGTTTTCACAACATTGATTTCTGGGATTTCAAGTGCAATCTTACAAAGCAGACCATCCTAATCATTTAATGGCCAACTAATAGAATTCGTAAATGAAGCATTTGAAATTAATGATGGGTTAAATGTATTAAATCTGGTGCTGTTAAGAAAAGTGTTCAAATCCTAATTTAGTCTCGTTAGTTATTGTAGCTGTCTGTGTGGCTCGGTTGTTTAGTGGGTAGCACCGTCGCCTCCCAGCCAGGTTCTGGGTTTGATCCTCAGATGGGACAATCCAGACCCTCTGTGTGCAAAGTTTGCATGTTTTCCCCATGGTTTAATGCTTTTCCAATACTGGTCTAGGAAGGCAGCTGCTTACGTTTTCAAACACACCCATGGTAATAAATATAAATGCTATACCAAAATAAAGTTGCTTGTTTTTGTTTTTTTAATTGGTGCAATATAGTTTTGTTTCAAATAAAAATATGATTTTATTTTTAATACTTGAAAAACAAGGTGTTAACTAAATTGCACTTTTTTGCTGGAAAAATACTTTTAAATAGATGCAATTATGTTGATACATTCATTTCATTGTTTTTTCTTTTTTTCTTGGTATCGAAATTGGTATTGAGAATCATGGAATTGGTACCGACTGCTAAATTTCTGGTAACCAAGAAATTCCTATGTTGATTGACAGCTTAGAGAGGAGACATAAGAAAAGAAAGTGATCCGGCAGAGCCCAACGGAACGGAACTTTTACTTTTGTGTGTGTGTGTGTGTGTGTGAGAATAGGTGAAAAAAAAATCACCAAGGAACGTTTCACAGACCCTAAGCTCCAAAGGCAATTTTCTGAAACACTAGGATACTGTTGTGTCAATTCAAGCATTCATGACACAGAGGACCTGGCCATTGTTTTTCATGCTAATTTATCCGGTCTATTTTTCTTTTCTTACACAAAAGTAAATAAAAAAAACAGAACAAATAAACAAAGGAAACATTATGGGGTTTTTTCCCAGTGCTTAGTAAAAAGGAACAGAATTCCCACCCATGAAAAAAGGTGTATATTTTTTATCCAATTAAAAACCTAAAATTAAAAACATAGTTAATAAAAAAAGTATAATTATAAACAAATATTTTCAAAATCAGAACATATCTTTTCACAGTCACTTTCCTTGGTCTTACATGGAAAAAAATGTCTGTTATAGGTACTGAATACACAGAAAAACATGCAACATAATTTCTTAGTCATTAATAATACATTCAAATAGCCATTTGTTGTATATAATGCTTCATCATGCATTTTGACAATTGAATATACATAATATAAAAAATAAGATTTGTGAACAAGAAATTGTATTTGCTCATCTGTTGATGTCCAGTCACTAGTTGTAAGACAACCACTTTCCTTACTGAAACATAAGCAATGATTCAGGGGGATTTTGAAAATATGTTAAAGTTCTTTTAATTAATCAAGAACAGCATTGTAAGAGATCAATCTGTCACTGTTTAAATTGACTCGTCATGTTAAATGTGGTCGGTCAACCGTGCAAATGGATTAACAGAACTCCAAGACTCTGTAGACTTTGTGATCTGATTACTTCTAAGAGAAAATGTCCACAAGGACATGTCCTAAGGAAATGTCCACAAATTGCCGCCATTGTCAGTGTCTACTCAGGCTTACAGGGGGTTTGAACTGAATTTGTTTATTGGTTTATCTTAGCTGGATTAAATTGAGAGCATGGGTAGAAATAAACATCGCATGGGTATGCTTTCAGGAAGGTGTTACTGTGTGCAGAGGGTTTTTTCTGGTTTGCTCTGCAACACTGACCAGTGATCTCTCGATGCAGGCTTGAAAAGAGGTTTAAGTTTTAGCAAAAAGAATGCAGTACAAGATCACATCCTGTGCAAGCTATTGGAAAAGTTTATGGGCTGCTTTGATCCGACTTATTTGATGGTAAAAACCTTATTCATGTATTGAAAGTGAAGTGCCTACAGTGTTTTGATGTTTTCTAATGTTATTTTTCCAAGACATGAACTTTTTTGGTATTTGTGTATGCAGTTGTTGTGGAAATCATAGTTGGATCAAGACTGTGTGAGTAATGGTGTGGTGTACGCTGACAAAACCGGATAAATTAATTTATGTAAGTATTTTGATTCAAAAATTTCCAGGATCAAATAAATATCAATAAAATCTGTTTATCTATGAAGCAGACACATGAGGATAACAGATTTAAAAACAATAAAATCAATGAGTATTTAACTGTCCTGGATGTACGCTGGATGTGGTTCAGCTTTGAATATATTGATATTCAGCAGTACAAAACAAGTATGTTAAAAATTAACATTGATTTGATGAATTAATAGTGTCAGTCAGGTGTGTCATGTCAGGACAATTGCTCCTGGAGCTTATTCTTAAGCAGGTGTTACTCTCACATGAAAAAGGCTCATTTACACAAATAGGTTGCTGATCTAAAAACGGAACATTTTTCTTCAACTTCCAAAACTGTCCAGTAGAGGCGCTAAACTCATAGAAATGCCTAACTGAATGGTTTAAGAATCTGTCATCTGTTTATGAATGAACAGCATCTCTGAAAAGTGAACTTTATTTGTGCACTTTGACTCCTCTACAAGTGCACGAACAATGTTAATTTTCTACACCATTATTTTCAAATGTAAATCATTACCTGCCTTTATAATAAATACCGGTATGTTTAATAGACAAGTGCACTCTATAGTGTGTAGCCTCATCCCCTTAATATCTATCTGAAGGTTGTTAAAACGCCCCGCCTCTTGTACAAGCTCAGTGTTCATGCTGACTGATGTTTTAATAAGGCAGTTTTGTTAGTTAAATCCCAGTCTTCATTAAAATCCCAGCATTGTACTTCATTAAAATCCCAGTGTCGGCTCGTAATTCGTTTGTACGTTAAATTCATAATGCAAAAATGTTCGTATGGTAAACCGTTCGTAAGTCTGGGGTCAACTTGACAGTACTTCTATCGGAGTAATTCTACGAGTAGGATGAGCAGTCTCAGACCTTTAAATGTACTAGGTACACGCAAACGTGTGCACACGTTTTTATGTATATTAACAATTGCAATACAATTCACAGAAAATATAACATTCGTATTTACTTATTTATAAAGCCTTAGATATTATTCACTTTAAACTTTTAATCGGACGAAAACACAAATAATAGACACAGATCTCACCCGGATCATTTGTGTTGTCCACGATCATTCAGAGTTCATCTAAAAATGAAACGATGGCGGTTTGGAGTATAATCCGAAAAATCCTATAATCCTAAAAATTAAATGTCCAAAATATGTCCATTATTTAGCATCAAACTCCACTAATAATGAACACTTAGATTGGTTTCTGAATATATTTACTTCCAAAACAAACGCAGCGTTTGCACCTGTTGTACCCGTGCACAAACATTTTTACTTCTTCTTTGTCCAGGTGTGTTGTATTGGCTCACACAACCCCCAACTGGTCTGGAGAAGCTATTGCATCCTAACACGTGGGGTCACTGTAAACCTAATCAATGGGTGCTGTGATGTCACGTGGTTTATTCGCGTCGGTTAGTAATTTTATAATTTATTCTTCTGTTAAGAACAAATAAATCATTTCTACTGTATTTCCACTGAGGTACATTATTAGACTAAAATATCCT
>JAYDZG010000009.1:7296009-7309028 GCA_034509265.1 Microcambeva bendego | reverse complement strand
TCTCTCTCTCTCTCTCTCTCTCTCTCTCACACACACACACACACACACACACACACACACACACACACACACACAAATACTCACACTAAATACAGCTAAACACAGATATATGTGGATCTTTTATAGTAGATTTGATGGGGTTTTTTATTACAAAAATGGACGTTGGAGTCTTGGCAAGCCAGAATGTGTCTAAATAGTCCAATGTAATCTAGGAACCACCACATGGTGATGGAAAGCTTGCTTGACTATACAAAGCATCATTCATGTTATACGTTCTAATTAATTAGCTACAGAATAAGTACAGTTAGTGTACCGCTGGTATCTAGGGATTCAATTCCCAGCTGTGCCATAAGCCAATCAAGCATCTACCAACTGACATGATTGGCTTTGTCTATGAGGATTGGAGTCCTCTTTGGTTTGCTACAGCATTGAACTTCCTGATTCCCGAAAAATCAGGCCGGATATGACCCCCCAGTATAAAATGGTGGGAAAAGATGAAATGAAATAAAATGAAATGCTCAACCAGGCCAACTTTTTTTGAAAGCTGTTGGAGGCCTGAAATGCAAAAAATGGATGAATATCACCAGATCAAATATTAAACATTTCTAGTTCATACTGTGTGCAATAAAGAAAAAGGTTTTTTATTTCTATTTTATTACTGACAACAGTGATATTATTCATGCATTCTTTTTTGTTCTGTCATGTATATTGTATGTCCCGAGATAACTATACTGGTGAATGTGCAAAAAAATACAAAATTAAAGAAATAATGCTCAGATGTGCACTCACTGATGTCTTCACAGACATTTGGTTGTTAGGTGATTTAGAAAAGTGGATTTGTTGTAGCACATATCAAGTAGATGCATTGACGGTGCTTTGTTTTATCTGCCAAGAACATTCTTGCAATTTTGGCATTTTCCTCAACTTCAGTACATGAAAGACATTTTCTTCCTTTCTTTTCTTTCTTGAGTTGTCACTTGTCAGTCTAAAGGCCATAGCTGATTATGTGGGTGGTATTTGCCATCTTTCTGCATTTAGAAAGATCTAACACAAAGAACTGGAGCTATAACCGTGTATTACATAAGGTAGAATGATTGCCATTGCTTAAGCCCAAAGAATGTGCATGAACTTTGTGTTGTAATGTAAGGGCTGAATAAAACAATACACTGAAAAATAAGCTTTATGTTAACTGAGTCCAGGAGCAGATGATTGTTCTTTGGGCTTGAATGAATTTGGAATGGACCATCACACATTGGAAACGTGTATTGAGGTCAAATGAATAAGTATTTTAGATTTCATTCATGCAGAAAAGTACACTTTTAAAGCTTTTAGAGCAAAAAAGCATCATCTTGTCCAGAGACATCCATGCATTATTCAACAAGACAATGCAATGCAAACCTACATGCTGAACACATTACAAAGACATGGCTGCTTAAGAAAGGGATACAGGTACTGGATTGGCCAGTCTGGAGTCCTGACCTTGCAACAATGCAGGAGAAAAACACTAAATCTTGATATGATCACTGCCAAAACATTTTTTAAATGGAATGGAAACAAAAGTGCAAATGCTTTACCGTCCGAACTTTATCTGAATGTGTTGCAAGCATTAAATGCAGGAATAAGTGTTCAACAATAAATAAAATGAAGCTGAGCAGACAAAACATGAAACATCTCAGGTTCATACTGTCAGTAAATGTCAAAGTTTTCTTATTATTTGCATTTTTCTGATTTCAGGTGGTTTATGATCAATGGGACAAACTGACGGGCAGCATAAAGAGACACAAAGTCACCTGTCAAGAAGTAAGCTGTCAGTTGCAACAACCAATAAGGAATTGAAGGTAATAATAATAATAATAATAAAAAACTTATCACACTGCCTGTCTCATCACATTTTAAAAACCTGCATATTTATGACAGAAATGAAATCTGTGAAAGTTTTTTCTTGTTGATATTTGACAGTAAGTATATGTTCCTGTCTTGCAGTTACAGAAAAAAAAAATTGATGTATGCATTGGAATGTCATGACATACTGCAAATCTCTTACTTTTCACTCTGAAATCCTAGCATGATTTATCTGTCCACATTTAAATGCAAAGCATACTCGATTCACAGCCTAATCTACATACCCCATGTGAAGACGCCCTTGTACGCAATGACAGTGTAAATGGTGCTTGTTTTTATCATTCAGGGCTAAGATAAAACTGGCAAGGTCGTGGCACCACATCGGTTCTTCTTTTCACCTTAACATCAGCAATCAAAAGGTCTCTACCTATTCATCACCAACTCATGTTGTGAGCTAATCAGATTTACTCAGAACTTGAAACAGCGGGCACTGAAACGAGCGGGTGAAGAGAAGAAAAAGTAAGCATCAATTGATAATGAAAGTCTGCTTGTTCAGTCTAATAACAACCAAGTTTGAGACAGATCTTCCTGCCCGGCTGAATACTTTACCAGTGATCCTAGCTTGGCAATAATTAAAATGCATATTCTTCACCCATACAGGTTATTTATTCATACTTCTCAGGTAACTGCTCAATCTTAATTAGAGTTGTGATAAGTGTAGACAGGTTGAAAACGCAAGGTGCAAAAAAATAGTCCGTTTATATTCCAGCATGTGCTGAGGTGGCATTTGGAAAACCCAGTGAATACTCTATTCCATATTTTACATGTTTTTGCACAAAAACAGAACAAAGAAGGGATCGTTAAGACTTTGTGGAAATATATATGCATAGAGTAAAAGAAAACCAGTATTGAGTGCTTTTGACTTTAAAAGTCTTCACACAGCACTGCATGAAACAAAAGGTGTACTCCTGTGTGTGAGGAACAGTGGTAAACTGCCGACATGGTCATGGGCGGCCAAGGCTCATTAATGTTTGTGGGGAGCAAAGGCTGGCCCATGTGGTCTGATCCACTGGGTCTGAGATACTGTAGCTCAGATTGCTAAATAACTCGATGCTGGTTCTGATAGAAAGGTGTCAGAATGCACAGTGCATCAAACTGAAATTGATTTTAACTATTAAACAGGGAAGATTTAAAAAATAAAAGGACATGAAAAGAGTGTTCTGGTTAGCCAGACACAGCATTTCTAGGAAGACATTACAGCAGTCAAATGACTGGTGAGTGTCTTTTCTAGCTTTCCAAATGAATTAGCAGTTATATATTCATTCCTGTGTTTACTTGTTTTGCTGTAAAGGAGGATTTATTTATTTACTTAAAAAACTGAGGATGTTGCCGACCCCTGAGATAGACCAAAGCAAAGAGGATTAATCCACAGTTCAAATCATTTTTGGAAATAATCACTGTTGTGCTCTCCAGGCCAAAGTGGAAAAGAAAAAGAACCAATCTAAGTTATGTCAACGCTTGTCTCAAAATTTTGATATCGATAGCATGGGTAAGTTGAATGCATAACATTTGTGAAGGCAGCATTCATGTCAAAGGTGCATATTCATATTTAAGCAGCATATGCTCCGAACTGAACATCTTGTTTCACCAAGACAATGCCAACCCCCAGGCCGTGGCATGAGGATAGTCATTGTACCTGTATAAGAAAAGTTGTAGACTATCCTGTTATGGGAATGAAATGAATCATGCAAAGCTGGTAAAATTAATTTAGTCATTCATAAACTGTGGGACGCTGCTTAATTAATACATTTTTCCTAGCAAAGAAGTAAAGTATGAAAAGAATATGAAGAGGCTTTTCATTCTGGAGAAACTAAGGAAGTCAGCTTTGCATGTATTTCCTGATAACTATAATGAGCTTTGAGGCTTTTGGGGTGCCCGATACGTCAATGGTGATCCCACTGGGCATGCTGGAATATCGTACCTCATTCTAAAAGGTCGTAACTGACATGAAATTTGGCCAGTGTTTCTTTTATTTGTGATTCCATTTTGAGAAATGTAATTTATTACAGGTCTTAGTTTCAGAGTTCATTAGCGTGCGTGAATGTGAGTGAAATAGATTTCTTAAAATGCATTTCTTTAATTTAACAAATTAAAACAAATGTAACACAAATAAAAAACAATAAATAAAATATTAATGGGAATTTGCCATGTGTTAATTTGCATGAAAGCATATGCAATACACATTTACAAGCAATCCATATAATCCAAAAAAAAAAATCCAACTTAAAAAAGCAAAGAAATAAAAAAATAAAATTTGTCATCTTATGCATCAAGTTCGCTTAAACAACTTCTGTTTAGCCAGGGTTGCCAGATTGGTGGTTTCCAGCCACAAACCTTTTCCACTAAATCCACCACAATGCATGAAAAACACCCAAAACAACACAGGATAAGAAAATTATGTTGCATTTGCATTTTTAAAATAATAAGCCACCATGAACTAAAAAATAATATTTTACAATGGACAGACCAGCTATTATAAAGGCAAAATCACCCAATCTGGCAACACTGTTGTTTCTGTAATTACTTTTTATGATCAAATGATTATTAAATTAATTACATTAAAATAAATTATTTATAAATGATTAGAGTAAAATACATATTTTAAAGACTCACCGGCTGGGAAGCAATGTTCTAGATTATCTATATTGTCACAAATAATCGGCTGTTGGTGTGATGTCACAAATTCAGCCCCGCTGGGCTCTCAGTCATCTTTCATATGTATGTGTGATGTCCCTGTCTTCAGGAGTACATGGTTTGGGATTTTAATTAGACGCCTCTTAAGGTTGATTAGAGAGTTGAGCTAATGATCTAAAGCTAAACCTTATGGAAAGAGTCTATTTAGCATGTAGTGTGAAATTCAAAGAAATAAAAAGCCAAAATACAATTTTTAAATGTAGAAAATGGGATACACATTGAAAATTGAAGTAATTAGTATCCCTTGCAACTAAAGCTTTGCTTTGATCTCATGAAACAGTTTCCTCTACTAAATTATGCAACGTGTTGTAAGTCCACACATTTCCTAAAGATGAGCTAAAAAGGCTATAAATGATCTTTTAAAGGACAGAAACAACTTTTTGCGAGGTCCATCTTTCTATTTAAAAGAAATAGAATAAAACCTGCTCTTTACCTTTACTTCTTTCTTGTTTCATGTGAGAGAGGAGTTTCATTAGTGTAGAGAACTTAAAATAAGTTATAATTAAGAAAACTTTAGTGTTCCTTTTAAAGTACATTAATACACATTAAGATTCCCATAATTTCTCAGATACCCCTCAGCTGAACATTTAATTCTTATTCGTCTCACTGTCGCCTCGAGCCTGTGATTCGATTCCGAGGCAGGATGGTCTGAATCCTTTCTGTGTGGAGTTTGCATGTTCTCCCCATGTCTGTGTGGGTTTCTCCGGGTGCTCCGGTGTCCTCCAACACAGTTAATCGGAGACATATGTACCTAGCCACTAGGATGAACAAATCAGAACACTGTAGTCCTAGTCCCATAGTGAAGGGCATCTGGCGTGAATCAATAACGTGGATCACGGTCCACTGTGGTGATCCCTAATGGAAGCAGCTGAGAGTAGTAAATAAATTAATAAATAAATAAATAAATTCCCACTTTGATGATGTTTAACCACACTGCTCAAGCCAAGTTCTAAAGAAAATGGCTGTTCACTGATAAATATTTTTTAAAGGCTGAACATTTGAAGGGAACATCAAGTTTAAAGGTACAAATTTAGAGTTTAGGGTACTTTGAGCCGCAAGGTATATGTAACTACAGCAACAATACAAAGTTCTAGTAACATTAAGAAAATGAACATCATTAGTTCAGCGATTCCAGTTTTTGTCTCTCTGTCTATCCAACAACATACATGCAGTATAACCTAATTACAGCATGTAACTCAATAAGAGCCTGATAACAGCGACAGTGGCTATACATCAATGACAGTTTCTGCAATTCCAAGCACAACATTACATCTGATGTGAAGTTGTGTCAATGTTTCATGGTCTGATATAGACTTCACAATATGGTCTACATTCCGCTAATCTTCGTTGTCCAGCCCATTACATTTTTATGATTGCCTTCCAAATGGCTTAGTCAAAGTCATCTGGGATAAATACCCACCCCCAACCCACACATACACACACAGGAAACACCCTAATACTCAAAGCAGAGACTACTGGACTTCAAAAAACACACAGGTCAATAGTGAGTAAATATTTTACACAACACGAGTCTATAGCCACCCAGAGACATCCCGATATGGGATGAAAACAAATAAAGGAAAACAATAAGAGTTTATTGTACTATGAGACTTTCATACTGAAACCCTGAGACAATAGGAAAACGCCCACACGAACAGGTGAACCCCAGCCAGGGTGTTTGTCATTTCCACCGAGCATGTAATGCGCTACGCACCAGCAGAAACGACTTGGCTAAGAGATTACATTAAGTCAAGTCTGCATTTTCTAGATGAATGATGAAGTAGAGTTATTTTAAAAAGAGAGTAGAGTTAAAAAGAGAGAGTGGGGAAAATTGATGTGCTGTCAGAACAAAGACAGTGAAAGATGTTATTATAAAGAGCAGTGCTCATTTACTGAGGAGGGATTAGAAAACACAGCACTGTTGCCTCACAGTAAGAAGTTCTGGTCCTGGGTTTGATCCCCAGGTGGAATGCTTTCTGTTTGAAGTTTCCATTGTTAATTGATTCAGATCCAAAGATCTTCAGTTTAGTGTACGGGAGTGAGTGAGAAACTGAGATTATAGCAGAACCTTACTAATAATAACTCCATAATAACCTCAAATATTCTCTTTAATTCTTTGTATTTTTTTTCATGGCAATATATAACTTTCCATGTGTTTTAACACAAAATAATAAAAATGAATAGCATTTACATATAAAATATAATACTGCATTCTTTTTTAGTACTGTAGAAAGCACACAAAGCCACTGCAGAGGAAAAGCTTGGGATGGTGAAATAACCCTGTATTCAGACGCGGGAGGTTTGAATGTAGCCAATCTGAGAGCGTTATTTATTTCTCTCTGCTGTTGATCGGCTGCTGCCATTGCAGCAACAAAAAAGTTTAACAGTTTAACATATTTGTTGTTTAAATGATAAAAATAGGAATTTACAGGCTTTTTTGCCAAATCCCAAATTTGGTATGGCCACGTCACAAGATCACAAGTCTTGCACAGATCATTCTGCAAGGAGCCAGAAGCAAAGGCAGCCTGAGAAAGAACTGCGCCGACAACATCTCAGAATGGACCCAGAGGAGCTTTGCAGAGATCCAGGAGATAACATATGACCACCAAAAATGAAGAGGATTGTTGAATGTGTAAGGCCAGCTCCCCCACAACCACCCCAATCAAGAGATTTTCATTTCAGCAAAACAAATACAGTACAGTGGTAAATATAAAATATGATGTAATGCCTTTTAATAGTAATGTATATGATCATTTATTTACAGTGGACCCTTGATGTACAAATGTAATTTATTCTGAAGGGTTGTTCTTAAGTCAAAATGTTTGTGTCTTAAATGTCTTTTTCCCATAAGAATCTATGCTAGAGCCCACAAACAACCCCTAAAATTTCTAATGTCTTATTTGTAATCTCTGCTCTTTTTCCTTTTGTTACAAATATACATATATACAAGTGTGGTCCTAATATTTCAGTACAGTATGTGTGCTGTATCATACACAATAATACATTTCTTTTTTCATTTCATTCACAAATACATTTTCTCTGAACCTTCTTTTTGATACTGATATCAATTTTGATATTGAATTTTACAAAATATAACATAATCGCTTCCAAAGAAAAGAGAAGTCGACTGTCCGAATGTTCGCTATGGGGTGTGTTCGAAAAGCTAGAAGCGGCCTTACAGCCAACGAAACTGCACTAGGTACGTTTTGTTCTCATGTATTCGTAACCCAAAATGTTCGTATGGTAAACCATTTGTAACTCTAAGGTCCAGTGTAATTAAGTAAAATAATTTAGTACTAATCTGTGTATTTGGAATGCATATGATATAACAGCATATAGTTGAAGATGAAGGCTAGCAAAATGCTTTATCAGAGACAGTGCAAACTAAACTTAATAAAATCTTTGTCTGAATAGCACACTGCCATACATCTTGCTAATTCCAAAACGTTGCAAGCAATGCCTTGAAAAATAAAAGGACAAGGATACTGACCTTTTCAAGGAAACAGCCATTTATGCTCTTTATATCCTTCACTAGGTAAAGCTCTTCAGACTGTGACATGAGCCATTTCCCGTATGAATGCAATATACTGCAACATTTAAAATTGAACGTTTGTGTTTAGGGAATTAACATTTTTCCTTCAAGAAACATTTTTTTACTTGTTAATCTGCACTATGGTGCAGTACTATCAGTACTATCAATCCTATGGCAATTTAGTTAACAATCGGTTAGTCAAAATGTCCAAGATGTCAGTTAGTAATGCAGTTAATAACGACAGGTAACTAGGTTTAGAAAACTCCCAAGCATTCTGCATAACAGAGAACGGTCAATACACAGATGTGAATTTTGAAACATGAAGCCTCTCACAATTGCATGAGGTTTGTGAAATTAAGCATATTTTCCCATTCATGCAAATAACATCATCAGGAACTGTCCTTGCAAATCTCAGGATGTCTTTCAGGAATCTCAGGACCTTTAGATCCCTGGAGCAGGTTTTCCAACCTGTTCCGAGTCTCACCCTCCTTTTTCAGTGGCTACCACTGCAACAACTACATTAAGAGTTCAGTTCATTTTCTTTAACCCCTTATCCTAATTAGCATCGGGAAGGGGTGCTGGAACCTATCCCGGCTCTTCAATGGGCGCAGGGCACATGGTAACACCCTGGATGGGGAGCCAGTCCATCGCAGGTACCTACAGGACCATTCTGAGTCTCCAATCAACCTGGTAGCATGTCTTTGGACTGTGGGAGAAAAATGGAGTACCCAGAGGAAACCCATGCGGACACGGGGAGAACATGCAAACTCCACACAGAAAGGACCTAGATCGCCCCACTCGGGGATCGAACCCAGGACCTTCTCGCTGTGAGCCTACAGTGCTACATTAAGAGGAATTACTAAAAAAATTATCCTGAAAAGGTCTTAGAGAGTCCTTCAGCCTTCATTGAAGCTGAACAAAACAGAACAATAATTGAAATCAATTTAAATAAAATATTTATCTGAATTATCAGAAACATATTGACATACATGTCATATTAAAAAGTATAAACTATTTTAAAAGCTTGTGGCAACCCCAGGTTGAAAAACCACTGCTTTAGACTTATTTCTACTGGGCATTTAATGAAATGTGTAGTTCATTAAACTTTCACAGAGGTATTTTACACAAATTATGCTGTGATGTAAAAGTAACCCAATTCAAATCGGTCTACCATGGTACGACAAATCAAGAATGGTCTTCCCATTGTTTATTCTGAGCTGAGTAAAGGTTACGCTTTCTAAACTCAACTGAAATAAACATGTAACATATTTGAAAAGATGTTCCAGAAAACTGTTTTAGAGATAGGAACAGCCTCTGGAACATCTGGTGTTCTGCTCCCATGCATGTAAATGACATTCCCGTCATGGCTGATCAGGATGCTAGCGCCGCTCTAAGCGTCCTATGCATATCAAACCGGCTCACTCAAATAGTGAAATAATAAAACATCATTTACTATGCTATCATGCGTGGCTTAATCTTTACTTTCAATATTCTGCACTGCAAGTCAAATGTTTGGACGCACCTAATTGAAGTGAATTCAATTTCCATGTATGGATTGAAGGAGCGTCAACAGAGTTCGGTGCATGTGGGAAAGTATTACTGATTATCATGAAGCTGATTAAGCACATTTGGTCAACTTTGAAACCCTGTTATACAGTTTCACGTGATTTAAAATAATGTAAAATATTTTTATTTGTATAATTTGACATTCTAACTGACAAAGTAGGACAGGGGTTATTATTGAGCCACATTATATTTACATATTTGCAGCAAAAGTCTAGGGAAGGTCATATCCTGCTCCAGCATGAACGAGCTCTATAAGAACGTGATGAAAAGTGTCCTGCACAGAGCTGACCCCAGCACCATTCAACAGTTCTGTCCAGCATTACAACAACAGTTAAGAATAGCCCAAAATCCAATGTTGGCCATAGTTCAAGGACGGCCGAGACGGAATCTAAAGATTCAATAAATGAAGAAAAGAAATACTTTTATTAATAATAATAATGATTTAATAATAACAATAATAATAATAATAATAATAATAATAATAATAATAATAATAATAATAATAATAATAATAATAGGTTTACAAGAATAGCTCTTTTAATAGTGTAGAGCATGCCAGTTTAGTCTTACAGACACTCACTGGTTGCTGCCAGAACAAAAACGTTCTCTATTAATTATTTAAACAAACATCAAGCATTTGAAGTAACAGTTTAGGAGAAAGAGCGATCATAAACCTAAGCTTCAGTATTTGTTCAGCACTTTTCTTTACACTCTTCATTGTACGAAGTGATCAGTGTGGGGTCTAAATTCATAATGTAAATGAGAATACAATGCAAAATGCAAAATTTGCATTACTTGCTCTTATCAGGTAAAGATTCATTAGTTTTGCTTTTTTCATTGTGTTGAGGGTAAAGAACTCAGTGGACCAGTGTGCATGTGAATCAGTCGTGGTTTAAGCTTTGAAAAAGACCTCAATAAACCAAGAGCCAGATTTTTTTTGCATTTGTCCAATTTGTGAAGAACTCCCTCTTTATTGGTTGTACCGGTTAGTTAGATAATTACATGGGACCATTGAATCATGACTTGTATCACATAATTGTATGGTTCTGAAGGCTTGTTAAGGTAAAATGTTTGTAAGTTAATTTTTTTTTAACACATGGAGTTTATCAGTGTCCGACTGGGAACTATCTAATTGCAAGATTGTAATAGGACATTGCCTTATGAGGCGGGTCATTTGAATGCTTACTAAGCTAACACAGTTAGCCACATCCCATTGAAACCAATGGAATGTGGTGACACAAAGCACTTGCATGCCAGGTAACAATGGTACAACTTTAAACAAAATTAAAGAATAATAACAATGTATTTCTGTTTAAAAATAACTCTGACACACAATGCTGCCCATCTAGAAAGTAAACTAGGGTTGCACACTTTGTGACATCACGTGTTTTGTTCGTACATTAAGATGAAAAAAAAAACGTTAGTTTCCAAAAATGTTTGTATGTTAAACTGTTTGTAAGTCAAGGGTGCACTGTACCAGTTTCGGGCTTTAACCACTAAAGCAGAGAGAGTAAATTATCTGTGTGATATTGGTATATTCTGGATATATGAAAAAGCTAAAATATATATTTGGTCTCAATTTGGCTACTGTACTTTGTTAAGTTTAAATTATATCGAATTTCATTGTTGTACCAATATCTGACCTCTTTGCTGTGGCTGATGAAGTGCGATCCACAATAAAATCCTTGCATTAATGACTGTGCAGGACAAGCAAGAGAGTGAATTTCAGATCATCAGACACTCACTAATTTACTTCGACATTTGTGTGTATGGTCTTGCAGATGAAGTCAGAAAAATGTAAAATAAATAATAACTAAGCATACACTTTATGATTCAGGTAACCCTGTGTGATTGTGTGTGTGTGTGTGTGTGTGTGTGTGTGTGTGTGTGTGTGTGTGTCTGTGCATGAGTGTGTGTGATTGAACTCTCCAGAAACTGAACTCTCATATATTGACATTCAGCACGGTGCACTGGTGCTGTCATCCTGTCAACGGCATCACTCGAACCAGCTCAACCAAATGCATTCATACACAAACACACACTCACTCTTACACACACACACACACACACAATCACATGCAGAGACACTCATGGTAAACCAGAAACAACAATCTGGTAACAACCACTTGCATCACTTAGGTTCAAACTCTCTCCCTCTCTCTCTCTCTCTCTCTCTCTCTCTCTCAAACACACACACACACACAGACACACACACTTTCATGTGCACGCTCCTGGATCTGAAGTGTGCACTAGGTCATGGGGGAGTCGTGGGCAGTGGAATGGGAGGTGTCTGACCCCATCTGGTTGCGGCCTGACCCCGCTCACACTTGGATTATCCAGTACAAAGAAGAGTTCCCACTCGCCGGATTGTTCTTGCCCTCCGGCTGCCCCTCCTGTAGGCTCTCAATCATATGGTCTGTCGGTCATGTGATTAATAGCGGGTCAGCTGCTTTTAAGTGGGCCGGTCCCGTAGAACAGGGGCGGGCGGACGGACGGGTGGACGGGTTGTGAGTACTCGTTCCCTCTGCAGCCTCTCTCAGTTTCTGTCTCTCAGTCAGACTTTGAAGCATGTCCTCAGGACAAAGTTAAGTGGCTGGGCTTATGAAGCTCAGGACAGTCCACGGGCAGCTTTCCAGACTGTTTAAACACCTTTAGCGGGTTTCAAGCCTGTGCCAGTGTACTTTGCCAATTGTGCTGGCTCTTTCAAAGCGGTTTCACTGTAGCTAAAGGGGTTTTCAAACCTCCACTGAACGCCTGTGGTCTTTGTGGTTTCCCTAGGCCCCATGCCCACGCTCGTACACTTTACCAGTCTCCTTAATTACCAGGCATATTTCTTTGAGAGGAAATGTTTGGCTTGTAAACCCCATATAAAAGCAGTTATTCTTTTTTAAGATGCACCTGTGTGGCCTAAACACCTTCAAAATAATAGAAGCAATTGATGCATTTTGTATAGATATGCTTTTAGAATACTCTTTAACCTACTGCAGTGAAACACACATATACACACTAGTGAACACTAGGGGGCAGTGAGCACACGTGCCCGCAGCGGCGGGCAGCCCTAGCCACGGCACCGGGGAACAGTTAGAGGTTAGGTGCCTTGCTCAATGGTACTTCAGGTCTGACCTGTCGGCAACCTTCTGACCACAAACCCGGTTCTCTAACCACCCGGCTGCAGGTGATGACTGGGTAGGTGGTAAATTATACTATCCCTTTATGGCGGGGATCCAGGGTTTGAATCCTCAGGAGTACTATCATCCACTCTGTGTCTGAAGGTGGGACGTTCTAGGTGGATTGGGGTTCTGTCTGGAATGTGTTTCTTCACCAT
>JAYDZG010000009.1:7270506-7286092 GCA_034509265.1 Microcambeva bendego | reverse complement strand
CCATTATTTATATTTTAGATAGCAAGATAGCAAAATTCAAAACATACTTAAATTGTAAAATCTACTTTAAAAAGGACACATACACAAAAAAACTAAGATACAGTAACACAAATATATGTAACTAATGACCTTTCACCTATTGATGAATGTACCAATGCAAACATTTTTCTATTTTTATAATATATATATTATTTACATATATTTTTCCCCAGACTATTTTTAATTAAACAAGAATGGACAGACTGGACTCACATAAACTGCCTCTGATTATTGGATATTACACAAGAGCAGTTTGAGTATGTGAGTATGCATGCTTTGAGTCATATTCCTGCACTTTTCCTTTGTTCAGGCTGGACTCCCGTTCCCGCTGCAAGCCTTTGATCTCTATAATCACTGGTAAGTTACGCCTCTCCATGCATTCCCCCTTATTCCAGTAGGGGACCAATTATGGGCCATTAGGAGGACAGGGAGACAGGCTGAGTCCATATGAGAAACCTTATGATTTAGATTTAGATAGATTTTCAGAGATATTGAAAAGAAAGGCATAAATTACCCTTAGCTCCATTATCTCTCTGCTCTTTATTAAAGAGGCAAATGGGTACAAAATTGGTACCTGCTTCTCATATGATGGTAGTCATCTAATGATCCCAGGTGACATGTGAAAGCTATGGCAAATTGATGCAAACAGGTGCAGTGACAAAGTACTTTCAAAATCAATAAAACCAACTTTAATAGTTATGTGTAGAAGAAACATAGTGGTGCTTCTGCTAAAGTGAGATGATTGTTCACCTGGAATAACTTAAGTCGATAATCTTATTTAAAACTAGTTTGCTTTAAAGCCAAAATAAAAAGCTAATATGGCGCAGCTACCACACCAGAGCTGGGATTTCGAATACATTGTACAAAGTCTCAGCTCTTCCATTGGGTCTTCATAGGATAGGACAGGCCAAACAGGGACTGCGGACTGCGACCCATGCTGCCCGGCTGATGGCCTCTGCACAAAAGTCAAGAAATAATGCTGATCAGGGTGTGGACTTTTTAATAAAATGTAAATAATAGTAATAATATTGGGTATATGAAAAATTATGTAATCATTAGAAGTATGTACTGTTTGATACGAATTACATATATAAATGGAAAATGGACTAAGATAGAAGAGGTGGTAAAACATGAAGATCTTCTTTCAGCCTCTCGCGTTTATTTATTTCATTGATCCTCATCTGAATTACTGATTTGGCACAGTTTTCACACAGGATGCCCTTCCAGGCAAAACCCTCCCTATTTCTGGTCTCTAGACTAGAACTACAATCCACTGGATTGGGTATCCTAGTGGCTAGGTGCGAGACACACGGAGAACATGCAAACTCCACACAGAATGGACCCTGATCACCCCACCTTGGTAAAACGTGAAGATGAAATGAAAAATCTAATATTTTGTACAGTAAATTCTTAAAGGCTTTAAGTACTTAATAAAATTTAAAAACATTTGGAATTCAGCACATAGTGAGACTTTCTAGTATCTCAGTGCATATATTCACTTTATTTCTTTACATATTAATTACAGATTAAGCAATAAACACAACCACCCTCTATTTCCCCTAGTAAAAAAAGCACTGATCCAGAAGTAAAGTATCTGACAAGAGTCAAAGTGCCGAAAGCTTTATTTTGGCCCGAAAGCTTTAGGGAAATAAAAAATAATAGATCCAAGGATTGACAAGTTTACAGTGCAAGCTTGTCTGGTAATTAGTGGAATGTTAGGGTTTCAGAAGATTGGTGATGCCTTATTAAAAATTGATGCATATAAATAATAAATGACGCTTTTAAGTTGGACCCTTTGATCTGTGATAATTGGTTGTCAGTCAAAAGCAATGTAGTATCTGTGGCTGTGTATTACTCCTAATAGAGGCCAGAATTTTCTCAATAATGGGATTAAAAGAATACATTTGACCATGAGGTTTCATTTTGCTGGTTTCCAAATAAAGTAGTGTACAAAATAATTACAAAAAAAGAACCAATGGGCTTTGATGTATTATGTATGTTATTTGTGCAATTTTAATTGAACAGTGTGTGGCTGAAACCTTGTGATGGACTGATGGTCAGGGGAGTTCCTGTGTCTTTCATCCGGTGTTTCCTCAGTGGAACAGGACTGACCTAAAAATGTAATTTTTCAGTAATTTGTAATTTGTTAATCCCCATTGGCTGACAAGTATGTTGTTATGTCACGTTTAACTGATAATTAGCCAGTAATTATTTATTTATTTGTAAATAATCTATTGGTTCAATTTCTATTGACATGAGTAAACAATTTTTCTAAAGGTTCTCTAGATTGCTTAAATAATTGACATTATGTTGTGGGTATTTTCTGTAAAACACTTTATACCTATTTAAACAATGATTGGCTCTTGTTCACGAAGGGTGGTAGGTCGAAATAGGTTTTCTCATAACTGATGCAATCTGCTGCCTAACTGATAGCACCAGCACGTAAAAAATAATGGATTGATCATGGTATGTCTCAATAATCAGCACATGAACTCGCCTTGTACAGGTAAAAATATGCAGTGAGCTACTGCTCATATTTTAAAGGGAGAGTGTGTGAGAGTGTGAGAGTGTGGGGATCTACACCAATAGACAATATACTAATATACAATATACTAATGTTAAAAGAAAAAAACCTTACTCCAACGCTTGATTGAGGAGAACAAACGTTAATCCACCTCCCTCTGACAAGTGGACAGCAGCCGTATGCTTCTTGTCACCTACACTAGGTGAGTACAATATGGATCAGCACTGTGTACGGAGAGACACACCCTGATCAACAATCTCTATTGTTGTCTTTGAGTATGCAGGAGCCATCAATAAGCAACCAGAGGTCATAGTTGCAATCAGTTATCAGAGAGACCCAATCATCTTAAAGTCCCAACCCAAAATAAACAACAAACCATTGTTCATTGGTTACACAGGTCAGCCGGCAAGCAGAGCTGAGACTTGATACAATGAATTCAACATCCCAGCTCTGTTGTGCTAGTGTTTTAACTGCTATGTCACCTAAACAGTTTGATAAAAGTATTTTTATTGATCTAAGGTTTTATAATGTAAATACAAGTATTAAAGAATGTTAAGAAGCCAATAAGTATGGTTTGGTAAGAGGGAGATACTATTACACAAATCTGACTGGGAACAGAGAGTTCTACCCACCATGTAACCCTCCTCCCAAGTTTAAAATGGAACAGCGGAGTAACACTCAACAACATTGTTGTCACCATCATTACCTGTTAGTATCAGACAAACCAAGAACAAGCTATCTTCTATTCTTTCATGCCTGATCAAGCCCTATAACAAGATTGATGGTGAAATAAAAATAACACATTACCAAAGAGAGAAACTGCAACCCTGCATCCTCTTAAATTCCCAGATGCAAACACTCACATGCAACCCCACACCCAGCCTCTGGCCTTGTCCTGTCAAACTTCAGCTTGCGAAGACAGAGTCACTGACACACTGTCATTTTTTATCACCATTGAGAACCAGATTGCTTTTTTTCCCATCTGAGACGTTTCACGACATAATCATATAATCAAATCTTTATTTAGTTTCATGGCTCAATATTCTGATGAAATTGATCACGGGGTAAATTACATATTACATTACATCTAGTCTGGTGTATCAGGGATTGGGGAACAATACGCTTCTTTAAATTGTCTGATTGGTCAAGCTTTGCTACAGAAAATAATTAAATAAAAGTAAAGAAAGAAAGAAATCTATTTTATCTATTTCATCAAAGAATTTCAAGTGGTTTGTTATAAGTAGCTCTTTCAAACAACTACAGAGTGAAAACGTGACCAAAAAGATAAAGTCATTCTGACACAGACCTCACATCTCCTTGTTAAATACACCAACCAGGCATAACATTATGACATTATGAAGTGAATAACCCTGATTATCTCTACATCATTGCACCTGTTAGAGGGTGGGGTATATTAGCCAACAAGTGAACATTCTATCCTTAAAGTTGATGGTAGAAGCAGGAAAAATGGGCAAGATTTAGAATTTGAGTGAGTGACAAGGGCCAAATTGTGATGACGACTAGGTCAGATCATCTCCAATACTGCAGCTGTTGTGGGATGTTCCTGGTCTGATGTGGTCATCAAAACTGCAACATGGATCATTGATGCCAGATGGAGGCTGGTCCATGTGGTCCGCTTCAACAGACTGCTGAAGAAGTTTATTCTGGTTCTGATAGAAGGTGTATAAATACACAGTACATCACAGTTTCAGGACTGTTTTGGGAGTTTAAGGGGGACCAACACAATATTAGAAAGTTTGTCATAATTTTATGCCTGATCTGTGTATTCTACATGGCCAAAATATCTGATACCAAAATAATTCTTAATAAACTATTACAAGAGAATGAACATTAAAAATATTCTCAATAGTCCTTTTTCTCTTTTAACATGTTAGTGTGTGGGATATATTTCTCTGCAAGGGGACACTTCATCCTCTAAACAGGAATAATGGACGTAAGAATTTGAGTGAGTTTTACAAGGGTCAAAATTTGCTCTCCAAATCTGCACCTCTTGCATCATAGATTGTTGTCCATGGGGCAGCAAAACAGGGACCAGCACAATATTAGGTAGGCATTCAAAATGTCAAAATGCGTGATCAGTAAATATACAGGTTGGCAATAAATGTATCCATGTACACCTCAACTCAGTATTAGGGAGAGTGTATACATGCATTTGGTTTTATAATGTATATAAGGCGCGAGGTTAAATATTAATGTATATAAGTGTTATAGGGAAACATAACATCATGCTGAAATGCAAACCTTAGAATTTCAACATTACACAGTACTACATGACAGAGTTATGAGGGGAAAATTAATCACCACTTTGGTTTCATGGAATCAAAATCTTTCATTCAGCTGGCTCATTAGCTTCCTAAATACAGCACATAAAGTCACAAATATAAAACATGTGGGTCCAGCTGTTTGGTCCAGCACTTCACAGAAACATTGTGAGTATGGCAGGAACCTCCATGCACGTCTTGAGAAACTGGACTTTCATGTTCATTAAGAAATCTCAAAGCTGATGGAGAGTCTCTGGTATTTAGCGTCCAGCTGTGTGTTCAGCTTAAATGTGGTCCTGAGAGTCGTTGACCCATCCTGCCATCATTTATTGCAAAGTGTCTTATCTCACAGTATATGTCTGCGCATCATTTAAAACTTAATCTCAGGAAGACAGATCTCTTACTTATGCCTGGAGATCAATCTCCAACCCAAGAACTAGTCATCTCTCTTGATGACTCCAAGATCAGTGCATTTAATAATATAAGAGGCCTTGGTGTCATCCTGGATAAACAGCTGACCTTCTCTTATCAAGAAGCCAACATGACAAGATTGTGCCGTTTCCTCCTCTACAATATCAACAAGATTTGGTCATTTTTCTCTATAAAAGCCACTCAGATTCTTGTCCAGTCTCTTCTAACCTCACTTTTAGAGTACTGCAATTCCGTCCTGGCAGGTGCTCCCATGCCCACTATGTTCTCTTCACTGGCTTCCTATAGCGTCAAGAATTCAGTAAAAACAATGATGGGTGTTGATATCTAATTAAACTTCACTCTGTACCACACAACCACTAGATTGGCTCGAGGTGATCCTCCACCCAGGACTCAATGAAGACAAGCATCAACTATGTTCTCTATACTTGCACCCAAGTGGTGGAACAAACATCCCATGTCTGTCCAAACATCTGAGTCTCATTGTTTTCAAATGCCGATTCAAATGTTATGTAATAATGCTCTTTCTTACTCTTTCTCTTTCTTACTTTTCTTGAAAGAAAAATAACTTTGGTTCTAACATGGTTTTAGCAGATATGTATTCTTGGACTGTTGTCTACTTAAACTAAGGTACGATAATGTTACTGTGGAAGCAGTCCTGTAAGAGGCTCGGAATAAGAGCGTCTGCTAATGGTGGATAAGAGTGTCTGCTAAATGCCAAAAATGTAAATGCAAATGTGAATTTGCATGATTACAGTCTCATGGGTCAAGGAGTGAATGGGGTTAAACCACCTAGGAGGGGAGCTCTTTATAGGTGGCTGATAATTGATGTCGTAACCCACCATCTCTTCAACTATGGTCGATATAATTGGACATAGATGGCATTCTTTATTGCTCTTACTTACTAACTTCTCTGTCCCTAAAATGAGAGATATTTCTCTTTTAAGTGTAGATGTACAGTAGACATGAATATGCAGCCTACCCCATTTACACCTTGACCAATGTGACCATATTGATTGGCATAATGTCAGGGTGGGGCAAAGATTCTGAAATGTTTCACTCCTTAAGATTCTAATGACTCTCATATTGGTTGGCAGCTTTGAGGTGGTCCAGACCAGGGCTGCCATTGACTTTCTGGACCACCTCAAAGCTGACAACTGTACTAGAGATTGAGACCCCACCTGAAACTTGTCATCAGCTTGTAGAACTGGAAAAAGCCTTTTGGATAAGTGGTGAAAAAAGTCCATACCGGTCTGCGGCACACAATATTTTCCAGCTGTGCAGTCATTCCGCGACGCTCACTATAATATTACAGTAATTTATCATTTTTTTTTCTTCTCCAGGTTTATACCCATCCTGTAGTAACCTCTAATGTAACCCTACAGATTCAGGTCATCATAATTCATCTGGCTATGCTTGTGTAAGCATTATACAGGCTTTCTGCAGGTACATTTTAATAGAGTGTACTGTATAATGTAACATACACATTTTGTTGCATTGATTAAAATAATAACATGGTAATTTGAATGTTGATTTTTGCCTTTATTTACTGTGCTACCTTTCTAACAAATTCCAGGATTTATAAACTTTTAACAAATATAGACAGATAAAATATATGGAAATGATGAATTCTCAAAAGTATGTAACTAAAATGCAAAGCATTTAAAAAACACTGCAGTAACAAAAACGCTGCATTTTATAAACACTACACTCAGAAAACTGGGTTATCAAAAATGCTACATTTTAAAAACAATGCAACAACAAACACACTGCATTTCAAAAACATTGCATCAGCAAAAATGCTACATTTCAAAAACACTGCAACAAACACACGGCACTTAGAAAATACTGACTTAACAAAAATGGCACATTAAAAACACACTGCAACAACAAACAAAATGCATTTTAAGTTAGTGCAACAACAAAAGCTGCATTTTAAAAGTACTCAAAACAATGGATTTTCAAAAACATTGCCTTAAAAATACTGCTTCAACAAAACACTGTACTTAGAACACCGCATTAACATAAATGTTCCATTTCAAAAGTTTTGCATTAATAAACAATGCAGTTCCAAAACAATGCATTATAAAAAAAACACTGCATTAAACAAGCATAAAAAATTTGCATCAAAAACATTGGACTAAGAAATAGCTGAATTGATAAAATACTGTTCTTTAAAGGCACTGCAATGACACACTGCATTTAAAAAAAATGCAACCACAAACACAAGTTTCAAGTTACTGCAACAACAAAAACACTGCACTTCAAAACCACAACTGCAACAACAACACAACATTTTAAAAACACTGCAACAACAAACACACTGCATTTCAACAACACTGCAACAACAAAAATTGCATTTCAACAACACTGCAACAACAAACAATGTATTTCAACAACACTGCAACAACAAAAATTACATTTTAACAACACTGCAACATCACACACTGCATTTCCAAAATACTTCGTTAACAAAAATGCTGCATTTAAAAAAATACTGCATTATTATTATTATTATAAAACGCTTCATTTAAAAAAAACAATGTATTAACAAAATGCTACATTAACAAAACGATACATTAAAATACCACATTATCAAAAATGTCACATTTCAAGAACACTTCATTAACAAAAATGGTGCATTTAAAAAACACTACAATTTTAAAACACTGCATTAATAAACACTCAATTCTCAAGAAATGCATTTCAAAAATAATACGACAACCAAAAGAAAAATACATTAAAAAAGCTTCTGTATTAAATACTTGCATTGACAAAATGCTGCATTAACTGAAACCAAACAAAACACATACTTAGAAAAAATAGATTTCAAAACACTGCAGTAAGAAAATGCTGTATTAACTTAAACAAATTTTAAATGCTGAAACTAAACTGAAACACTACATCAACTGAAAATATATATTTTAAATTCTAGACTGCATAGATGGTCATGAGTGGCTTCAGCAGTATGCAGTAAGCTGTACAGTATATGCTGCATATGTGTTGTATACGTAAGCTGTAAAAACTAGCCATCATTTGTTCTCAATGTTTCCAATCCTGGACAATTATGAAAAACGTATTTGTAATCGTTAAGGAAAGAGGTTATCCATTACTCAGAACGAGGCCTCTTCTACTAGAACATTTTACAGGTCGGAAAATAGAGCTGAAGTCAAGAACCATCAGGCAGAAAGTGCTTTGATGATGAGGTTAATCAACTCCACATTTGTCTCAAATTGAGGCTTTCAACCCGGAATATCAAGTGACGTTTTCACTCAAAGACAACAAAGTGCATTTACGTTAGTAGTTATACAGGTGTAATGCTGGGCAGGCAGAAGAGGCAGGTCACAAGTGCATAACACAGATCTTTTTATAAGTTCAAGAATGACATTTTGGGTTTATTGTGTGTCTGGGTGAAATGGTACAAATAGTAAAGGCAAATGGAATAGGAACAGCAAGATAGGTAGAACCAGGAGAGAGCTAAACATTGGTGAACTTTTTGTAGACACGTACTGACAGTAATGCTCAGCAATGGGTAACAAAACAAAATGGGATTTATACAAACACTAATTAGGTGCTAATGGGGAACAGGTGTTGACAAAGAAATCACAGGAAAGAACTAATAGAAAAGAGAAAGCAGTGACAGCATGTGAAAAACCACACGTGGAGCGTTGGTGTTCGGATTACACCAGGTTTCCATGGCATTTAAGAAGAATAGATTTTGCCACCAGTAAGAAAATGTTATTTCAGGGTAGTGTGAGGTCATCTGTCTGTGACCTGACAATGACATATATGGGTTTCGAGGAAGCAAAGTATTCTAAAACTGGGGAACAGCTGGTAAACCAAGGTGCCTGTACAGAAAATGTAAAAGCATGAAGATCACTGGGGGACCATCTTGTGTCATGTGCGAATTCCCTGAAGTATCGGGTAATAATAAGGGATCAATGGGCACAATTCCGAGTCGGGCAAAATAACCTCTTCTGATGCAGCTAGGGTTTCCAACAGTGGAAGACAAACTGGATAAGCTAAATTGGAGGGGAAAGGGAAGATTTTAGCTTAATGGATGAAATAAATTTAATAAAATTATCCTATGAAATATATAAGCACTGAGACTGATCCTGAAGGAGGCTTCAGTAATAGTTTTGTAGCTGTTTTCTTAATCCTCTCCTAACTTTCACTCAATTAAGCTGTTTGACATGGAGCTCTAAAGACCTAAAGCTAAAGACCTAAAGCAAAGCAAATCTTCCTTCAGGAATCCCCTCGTGACTTAGTTCCATTTACCACTGATCTGGGCATTTTTGTGGTCAATTCATTCCATGTTCATGCATTTACATTGAAATCCTATTAGAGACTTTTTATACACGCCAACAGACGTGGCCCGATCCCACACTCAAATGTATATTGATCAGGCTTTATGGCTGGCGCTGTAAATATGACATTGCACGGCTCTCATTCATGCAGCAAGTTGACATTAGAAGCGTGAGCTGGGTGAAAAATTAGATTGTTTGGAACAGACTCCATTTCAGACCTCATGACAGAACGTTCATTGCAAGCATGAATGAAGGGCCGGTTCTCTGGCACACTGAAAGCTTAATTAATTAGAAGGACTGGTGAAAATATTGACATTTTCCTGAGAAAATGGAACTGCATTAGCAGATGCTTGCCTGTTATTGTCATCACAAATCTCTAGGCCCTTTAATTAATTTTGTTTTTGTCGCGTCAACCCAGAGTTCTCTTTGTTGTTAATTTACTACATGGCTGCAGTGACCAGCACTGTTGCTAGGGTTCTCTAATTACAGTTTGCCCTCCAAATTATAATCACCACCCCGTCAGACCCATGGGTGGGGAACAACACTTAGCTTCCTTTAATGAGAATGCAAGAGTGTAAAGGTAAGTCAAAAGGTGATACCTGGATATGGAACAGTATTATCACTGTCACCATTCAAGTATTTATAGGAACACTTTACCTAAATTTTGGAAGACCAAAAATAGGCCATCTATCATGATTTATTGCATATACAAAAGTATTAGGTGGAGTAGTGGGAGTTCCGCTAGTACAGTGCAGAGAGTCTTATCTCCTAGGTTCAAAACTTGGCATTGTCACCGGTTGACTTTGTGCCACCTAGCCACTAGGATGCACAAACCGGTGCATTGTAGTGCCAGTCTCGGTGTGAAAACTATGCCAAATCGATAATGCGGATCACAATACACTGTGGCGACCCCTAATGGGAGCAGCCAAAAGGATTCACATCACAAACATGTTAAGCATGCCAAGCTGACTAGGGGCTAAGAATTACAGAAGGCAGGAGCTTCACTCACTTGGATTATTGATGTGTTTTATTCTATTTGATAAAATATAGTTAATAGAAAAAATAAGTGGGTTCTTCAAGAACAAAAATTCCTGAGCGATGTTTGTTTTTAAGTTCAAGTTCAGTGTATCTTAACATGCATGTCCTTTTACTGAGAGTTCCTGGAGGAAAACTCACACAGACTTGGATCGCTCCATCTGGGTATCAAACATTTTGCTTTGAGGTGTCAAGGCTTCCCACTGAGCCAGACTGCCACCCACACAGGAAATGAGAGTGGTGGTTTGGAAAGTTTCAAAGTAAAAAAATGTTCACAGACACCAGATGTCAAAATTAAAACACTATTTGTTCCACCCCTTAATTTTGCAACGCAAGCTTGTAGAAAGTGACCAGAAATTATGACCATTCATAGAGCCATCCATCCATTCATTCATCCATCCATATATCCATGTATTTATAATATATTATTTTTTCTAAAATGACCGACACGTATGACCAAACACGTAATAATTCCTTCCATTTATACATCCATTCATGTATCCATCTATTGCTTGAGGTTTGAATAAGTGACCTTGAATTACCAAACCATAATTTAGCAACCACATATGTACAACAAAACATGGAATTCAGTCTACGAACTTTAGAGAGGCAAGACTTCACAAACTGTTACTGAGAGCAATGTCCCTTACAAACACAGGGTTGTAATAAAAGCCAGTTTGAGAGAGCCAAAGTCTGTATTTAGGAATTTGGGTAAGTTTGCCTTCTAATGGTCTGGTGGTGATTGGCTGGACTGGCATGGACTTATTATTTATATCCACATATCATAAAAAAGTCAATTTAAAAACTCATAGACTAAATTAATAGCCTTTTTATTTACTTCCTAAAATGTAACTGAATCAGGATATAATATTCTTCAGTGTTATGAATGCTCATTAATCACTTTCCAGGTTCCATGACTGTAATTAATCTACAAAGATGCTTGATAGGTACAAATACTATAAAATACCTAATGAAAAGCTCAAGTTTCCCTTTTAAAGCTGTTAGTGAAAGTGTTAAATACGGTGAGAGAAAAGGAGAAAATTGATGTTGGCCAAGGTTTGCTCTATATTCACCATTCTAGATATTCTGAGAGAGATTAGGCATGGTGCTTCAGTATCTGCCTCTGGCTTACTTCCATCATGTATTTTCCAGCAGCTTTTACACAGTCCAACATCTGAACTGAGAAATAACTGCAGCACTTTCACACCTCAGTGTATCTGTGATATGATGGTAGAAGTCTTGATTTAAAAGAGCTACACCAGCAACGGCATTTGAGAACAATTCTAATATCTTCATTGAAATGTGAATAGATCTAACTATAACTATACATCCTATATGGGAAAATAAAAATACAATAAACTACATAGATGACTCCTTTCACTGAAACTGTATCTATAATCCATGTCTGCTATCAGGGGTTGCCATGTACTAATAATGTCTTTCTCCTCCGTTTGGCCTTCATGACTTTGACAACTCTTTCAATCTGTAGCATGTCCCTTGGTCCGACTCTAAACAAGAATGTGACATTTTGAGAGTAAATTGCAGACCTGTCATTTATCTTAATCTAACATTTCAACAGCCCGGCAGACTGATCGACATGAAGGATTCTAGTATAGATTTCAGCATGTAGTCAGGAATGTCACTTATTCCCAAGAACATATGTTCAAACACTTGTCTGCAAGTACAAATTTCAGAGAACTGCAGCATATTTGCAAAGGTTAGGGAAAAAGTGTCACCTTTTGTGACACCATCAAAAACAGGTCTAAATTACATTGGTCACTGGGTTTACTGTCTTTGGATTTCTTAGATGCTCCTGGACAAATAAATGTATTAGGCCAGACACAGCCCTAATTCTAGCCAAGTGATCAAGTTATCATTTAATTAAATTCTATCACAAAGCAAATCATTCATTGTTTAACACTAGCTTAGCCATTAAAGAACTGGACTACCGGACTAATCATAAGGTCACTGGTTTAAAACCCACATCTTCCAGGATGCTGTACACTTGAGCAAGGCTGTTAACTCTCAGTTAGACAGTACAATGCCACAGTAGTTAGTAGCTTTAGATAAAAGCATCTGGTAAAGGCTGAAAATGTAAATGCCGTCAATGTGAAACACCCACACTTAATTATTTGAAGGACTGTCTAGATATTTTTGGCTATATAGCATGCATTTGCTTGGAGGCAGAGTACATGCATTATCTCTCTTAAAACCTCTTAAAGCCTAAGAATGGAGTCTTTGGAGATGTCATTAATAAAAGACAGTGATGTCTTATCTAAATGCACTAAGGAACTCCACTGTGCTCTGTGCCTGGTACAGCTGTTTAACAGAATGTGATGCCAGGTCTTGATATAGATCCCTATAGTTTCTTCTACTTACTTATAGCAGAACACTGTAATTAGGGAGAGACCTACTTTATTAGAAACATGCTGATATCTAATTTTCCACAATGGCCTGCAAAACATCACAACATTTCATTTTCATGAGGTTCATGTTCCTTCTTTAAGCCTTTTCTTTCTGTGTATATAGTGCAAACTTTTTAAAAGGAAAAAAAGCAGACTCAGGCTTTTATTTTGCTAAGGTTGCTAATGAGATATGGGATTAAGTTACTATGAATGGAGAAGGAGGCATTCAAAAGGGCATTTTCCAAGGGCGTTTATTATATTGTAGCACCAAAACTAAATGAGTTTAGAACATATTGCTGAGAGTAAATGCAGCAGGACCAGGTAAGGTGCTTGGTATTGGTGTGTGTTTCTTTAAATACAGTGATTGACCAAGTTAATTATATATATGCTTGAATGAAAGCCTATGGCCAAGCCATTCAAATCAAGTTTCATTTTCATTAATGTACTTCATACTACATTAATACTTTCATTCAAAGTTGGTTGTATTTTGAAAAGGGCTGGGTGGTATATTTAAAATAACAATATAGTCAATATTAGCCATTAAAGAATACTAAAAGTGTCCATATTTGTTATATGGAGTATGCCAAGGACACACAGGTTACCATTTCAGAAAATTTTAAAATTCTTTATCGGTTGTAGTAGCTTAGTGAGTGAATGACCAGTTTTGTTTTGTTTTACCATGAAAGCAGAGAGAATACAATTTAAGGTGGTTTCTATTAGTTACATTTACAAACAAAGCTGGAGATTGATTTTTATATCCCAATAATATTCTGGAAACATACAAGATGACCTCCAAAAGAAAAACAAGTGCATTATACTCCTAATGGAACAACTTATTGTTGGGGTTTTTGGTCTAAATTAGAAGAAGAGAATCTCAGGTAAGCAGATGGTATGATTTTATGCTGATGTGTGTGCTGCTGTTTACCATGTACTTTCATTTTGCAATGAAAACAAAGCATCATCAAATATTGTTTTTTTTCTGGATTGGGAGATTCTGCTGATTTGTTTGATATAAACATTATCAACAATAATACACATACAGTCTGTAATAATGCAAAAAATAAACAATATTATTAGTCAGAATTTATTAAAACTGAAGTATTTGGCCAAAATACTGGCAGTGGCCTGCCATGTACTTAAATTACACATTATATCATATATTACCAGTCCTTAAAAGCATATTGAAATTTGAAACAGGATAAACAGAACACAAAATGCTTTCCACAGTTCTCCCATACCAAAAGACTCCCAAGACCTAATGTACTTAAGGTAGCAGTCCCATTAAACATGGTGATAACTCATTAACAGATAAGACCAGAACGCTAGCCTTCTGACCCTGGATTATACTGTTTGGATTAAAACATCTTTCGAATATTTTGTTGATGTTGATAATGAATTATGTTAAATTATCCTAAAGGTTGAATGAAGATGCCTTCAGCTTATCATTTCAACATATGATATTTTTTTTCCAGCAATATCATTCAGCCAAGAAAAAGCAATAAAGAAAGTAATATTTTCCATAACACATATGGCCAATAGGGTCCAGTACACAATGAAAATGTTGAAGCTCTATCTGAACAGTCATGTAGTGTAAGCTAATTCCACAAAGAAGCTTTAGAAGCCAGTCGCAGCTAGGTTTTAATTAGGTTGGAAGCACTTGGAAGTCTCATATTTGGCTGTTGTCTGCTTTAACGAATGCACACACTCCTACTACAGTCGAATACAGAAATCATTATAATTCAGGACATGAATATTTTCCGTAAAAACAATGTTTCAGGATCAATCATTTTGGAAGCCAAATCATTTTCTTCAATATATATGTTGGTTACCTAGTTTGTGTTTATTATACGATTAATTAATAGTGCATTGTGCATGGGCTTTATTTGTGAGAAAAATGTCTTTTTTGTTTCTATGTTTTAAAATAAGCTGTAGGTTCAGTTTTAATGATGGTGCCCTCTTAGTCAATAGCAAAATAAAGCTACACTACCTAGCCCAAAGTATGAGGACATATTTTAAGCATGTTGCACAAAACATTTAAAAACAATAGGCAATAATGTGGATTTGATTGCCCCCATCCCATCCCCAAATTTACTCTATAGAACTAAGATTAAGATTAATAAGATTTAATAACATTTAATGTTTGTCTTTGAGAACATTTATGAATGCAGGAACTAATGAAACAATGTAACTGACCAATTGACACCCCATAGGTGTCTTGGTTCCAAAGGTTTGAGGTCAAGAATGTATGAGTTTCTACACAATATCCCTGTGTCCGGTGACCTCAGATTTCCTTTCCTACTCAAAAATAAACAGGCAGGTAAATAGGAGAAACTAAATTGTCCTATAAGTACCTGGTCACTATGATGCACAAACCAGTGCATTGTAGTGCTGATCTTAAACCCGGATAAGTAGGGAGGGTTGTGTCAGGAAGGAATTTCCGGTGTAAAAAAAAAATCAATAATGTGGATTATGATCCCCTATGGCGACTGCTAATGGGATCAGCCCAAATGTTAAATATTCCTATGATGCAGTGTCTAAATTTTCTAATTTCTTCATCTATATATA
>JAYDZG010000009.1:7256192-7270126 GCA_034509265.1 Microcambeva bendego | reverse complement strand
TATATATATATAAAATGTATACATCTTTACTTTTTTTGACAAGCAATCGAGTGTGTTTGCTGGAGGAGCCTGCCAAGTTTTCTCTACATGAAAGCTAGAGTCATCACAGACAGTGCTGGATCCCATGGGAGCCGCTGCAGGCGTGCAAGTGGAAATGAAAAGGACCGATAGGTGAAACAGCAAACCGAAGTAAAGGTTGTACAATGCCAAGTCTGAGCCTGAAATATTTTAAAAAGGCCCATAGAAAGTCTCAAACTAAATAAATGTGCAATAATATGTATGTAGGTCACAAAGCTGCTACCTTATCAAGATGCACAGCTAGGCAAAAGTTCTCAGGTCATACATTAGTGCATTAGCACCTTTGACTTTAAGAAGGTCAATGCTAATATATGTACACATGAATGGTGCAATGCTTTTTAGACCCGAGACTTTTTGACATGAACATTCGTTTTCGACAATATGGATTGTTCAGGCTGTGTGGTGGAGCATGGGGTCACTGATTGTATTTTAAGTACGGGAGCTCATTACTACCGAGGGCTTTTAGCACGCAGCGTTTCTTCTGTAAGAATTCGGTTTAGACTATTCCAATGAATTCATCAGTTTCAGAATTTAACTTTCTTCTTTTTTTAAATAGTTACTGCATTCCTGTCAATTAGGACAATTATAAGGTTAAGAGGATAAATCTATGGACTATATGACCAGTAATATACATGCATTACAACTGATGGAATTAGGGCTTCTTTTAGACCCAACAACTGATGCCAAATGTTTATATGCACCTCTTAGAAAACGTAATAAAAAAGGATGGTTACAGAAATCATTAAAATGTTTAGACTTTTAGACTAGAATTTCTAATCTACAAACAGAAACTTCAACTATTCATTTACTGTTATAAAAAACCTGCTGTGCCATGTACCTGGTCTTCAGATTCCTACTTCATAAATACAAAATTTTGTTTTTAAACTACATAAAAACAATGGTCACTTGCTTCAGAAAGCCCATAAAACGCTTAGGAAAAATAGGTATTGAAAAATTAGCCAAGAATGACCAAAACACAGATCCATGCCATGAATCGCTGCTGTAACATAGATGACACTTCCCACTGTAAAGCAATACTTACATCACCAAGGGCACAAACCTGTAATTCCTTTTTGTAAAACAGAAGAATTTATGGTCAGTTGTGACAAGTCACTCAGGGTCTGCTGCAACAAAGCATTCTCATATCATACCACTAAAAGCACCATGTTTGACTTTTAATAATATGTTTTTTACAAAGGAAAGCATCACACCTTTAGTAGATAGAACAATAAACTGATAAAATAAAGAAGCAACTGTATGTGGAAGGAATTTTCTCTTCCAGCATGGCTATTTCAATGTGCCTAAAGTGAGGTTTAAAAATACAAGGTTTAACATGTTTTGTGTGAGGGAACTCCAGCCCTGACACTAACCAAATGAAACACCTGTGGGATTAATTTTCAGCCAACATTATTGCCTGACTGCATATGCTCTTTTGAATATAAGAAAAAATCCCCTTTCTAGAAGAGTAGAGGCTGTTATAGCCCCAGAATGAAATGGGGATCCCATATAAGAGCGTATAATCAAGCGTCTAATTACTTTTGACCATATAGTTTTCCTAAAAAGGCCTCAGACCCTAACAAATTTACCAAAATTTTACATTCTGTGATTCATGGATTAGTCTTTAATGTTAAAAAGACAAGTACAAGAACAAGTTGTGCAGCTAGGTGTTGCATTGGGATTTGCACTAGCAAACCAGCACAGACAGTCTGAACTTCCCAGTTAAAATATCAGTGTTCCCAATAAGTAATGTGGACTATGATCCACTATGGCGACCCCTAACATGAGCAGCCGAAAGGATTCACATTATTAGGGCCAGGGCTAGCCGTGACCTAGTGGTTATGGTACTGGACTAATTACATCAGTTGAACATAAGTTCAAACTTTTTTAGACCTTAGTTACATCTGATTGCATTTTAATATAATAACCAAAAAAAACAAAAACATTTCCTGCTCTAAACCAGTCATGTTTTTTTTAACAAAATGAAATTGAAGAGAGATTGGGACAGTTTATTAAGTTTCCTTTAATTATTTTCTTAAAAACATAAAATAAAGTATTGTATTTGTTCTTCTCGTACATTTACCTAAATAATGAATAGCCTTTTATTTTGAAGTAGGTGCAGACAAACAGGTGCAAACAATTTAATTTAGCTCAATTTGACAGGAAAACCCAGGTATATAGAACCAGTAACATCAGCCAGGCAAGGTGTATAGCCTCCGTGCACTATGATAAAGTGAATATCGATTTGAATCATGGAATTTTTGAAACAGTTATTAACTCTTGTAGTGCATCGTTACATCCTAGAAGTGGCCAACAATTTCTAAATTGTGAAACAATTCATGTTCATACCTAAAAATCTTTCTAATCTTTATGCATCATTGTTACTGGGTTTTGTATCTTTCAATCCGGTCAGTGATTACCAATTAATGCAGAAACAATGCATGCCTCATTCATCAACCTTGTACACAGAGTTCCTTTGTGTTCTTACTAACAATGACACAATATTACCCCACAGTATAAAATATATTTGAAAAATACCATACACCAATCAACATAACATTATGACCACCTTCCTAATATGGTGTTGGTCCCAGTTTTGCTGCCCCATATACAACAAACTGTGATCCACCATGTATTCTGACACATTTCTATCATGACCATTATTATCTTTAGCAACAGAGCAGCTCGTATGTTGGATCAGAGCACACAGGCTCCCTACATGCATCAATCAGCCTTGGTCTTGGACCACTATTAACTGATACTGACCAATGCAGACTGGGAACACCCCACCAGAGCTGCAGTTTTTAAGATGTTCTGACCCAGTTGTCTAGCCATCACAAATGGCCCTTGTCAAATTCACTCAAATCCTTATGCTTGCCCATCTTTCCTGCTTCTAACATAAAATGTTCACTTGCTGGCTAATATATTAACAGATAATCAGTGTTCAGATAATCGCTTCATCTGTCAATGGTCATAATTTGATGTATGGTGGATGTATGGTCAATAAACACTCATCAACAAAGACTGATTGATGAAAACCTTAGATTGCTAGCAAAATTCTTAATTGCTGCCACGTCAAGTGGCATGTTTTCAGTATGGGTGAGGGATCAGAGATTGCTGTTCCAGTACACATGACTCAAGCTTTAGTTAAATATAAACATGGCCCTTTGTTGGCACAAGAATCTACTATGCTAGCCCACTATAGCTGAGAAATGCTATCAGCAGCCCTTTATCAACACAGACATGGCTGGTTATGTCTGAGAGGAGAGAAATGGCCAAGCAGTATTATGTATTGGTGCTCCATGGTGGATTGGCACCGTCGAGGGTATTTCTGGACATTCATTGTGTCCAGTGTTTCCCGGTTAATCTTTACCCACCCCGACCCTTCCCAGGATAACGCTGTTGATGAGCTGAAATGAAATGAAAAGGCTGCATTTCAAAAGCCTCTACTATATGTGGCCTTGAATCCTAAAACAGTCTGGAATAATTCAAAGACATTAATAATTTATAGCTCTGACATTAATAGTTTGATATCTTTGCATCAGTGCAAGGTTGCATTTCAATACATAAATTCAAAACCAGCAAGGTTCCTGATCCTTACTCCATCTCCCTTGTGGGGGTAAGTGCTGAATGTCCTGTGATGGTTCAGTATTAAGCATAGGGTGCATTTTTAAGGAAGCATTAATTAAATTAAATGTTGTGGTCTCATTCTCACTGACCAGTCCAAATCATTACTCTCATTTTGGTCATCCAAGATCCGTTTCTGCTTTAAACACTGCGCCATAAAGATACAATCTTAATGAAATTGCATTTAACATAATGCATTGAAAGTGGAAACCGGCTCTAAAGACAAAGAGTTTTATACAAAAAAAAATCATCATTCCTTAAACCTCTTCGTCCCTACATGCATCACTGGTGTCAGGTTTTGTGTGTTGCGTTTCAGGAACAAAAGCCCCTATCCACTGACTCTCACAATCAATCAGTTGAGTAGAAAGTGGTTCTCTGTTAGTAATCCTATTAACATAACCAATGCCAGTTCAATAACCGGCGCATGACACCTATCCTGACCGAGGAAGTCCGCAGGCTAACAAATGTCTTTGCTGAAGCACATTCAGCCCCAGACCCACTTTCTACAAAAGCCTTTACTCATACAGCGATAGACGTCAAGCTCAGTAGGAGCTGCTGTTGCTCCAGCATAAATGAGATTCCCAATCTAAAATTGTATCTGTCCAGCCAGGAAGGTGAAACCAACATGACTTCAAACCTGGTCTCTTTTATTATTTGTTTATGTTTTTAATGAAGATGTATAAAATATGTATGAGATATACGCTTACATGCATTAGAGAATGAATGCATGAATGAATGCCTTTGTTTGTCATATATAGTACAATGAAATTATATTTATGTCTAGGAGCAAAGCATCAGGCAACACAACTGTTTTACACACAGATCTTCTGGAAATGAACTTCTGGCAGTCTAACATACAAGACTCCCAAACTTTGGAACTCCATCTGCATCCATTGTACCACTCAAACATTTCTCCTCACAGTTCTATATCTAGTCTAATTTTGTTCTTTCTTTTCCCTCATTGTTTATTTGCTATTATTACAAAGTATTTACTAAGGTAAATGTATGTCTTATTCATCAACCAAATAAATGTATTGAATTTCTGATAGAAACAGGTATTATTTCTGATGTACTATTTTAGAATCCCCAATGTATGGTTCACTGAGGGCAGCTATCATGTACTAGTAAAATGGCCTAAGTATTATTCCTTGGCCTGGCTGGCAGTGTTTTTTCTGGGGAGATTTTGCATGTTCTTCCTCTGGATGCTCCGGTAAAAGTATTAAAATTGTACTCAACATGTGAGTGTGTCTGCGATGTGATCGACTGGCAGCCTCTCTGCCCCATATATATTCACTCAACATTAAATGTGATCAAAAACAATTAAAAATGAATATTTTCCTCACATGGTGATTTTTTGGCATTATGCACTGCTGGAGTCAGTTGTGTGTTGTTGAACAGGGTCCCTGACCGTACTTTAGAAATACTTTAGCGTACTGTAGCAATAAAGCCAGTTACTTTCCAGCAAGCAGTATTTTACTAAGCTATCATTCATGAACCATGCATTTATTATTTTATCCTATTAATCATGTTCTTACTGGTACACAAAAAGGTTTTATCATTTAACTTATAGTCTGCAGCAGGTACAAACAAAGATCCTCAAACTTTAACTGTTGTTAAATGATTATAGTTTACTGACATTTACAAAACACAGAATTTTTCCATTCAGCATGTTTCTGAACTTCGTACATTAAAATATTGATTCAACTTGTGTTAGAAATAAATTAACATTGATCCAGGAACTTTTTCTGCATTTAATAACATTCTTATGAATCAGTGCATGTTAGTATTCCCAACTTGATGTCTTAAAACAACAAATATGGATGAAGACACCCTAATTAACTAGTTGTCTATAATTTATAGATACATAGACTCTAAACACATCCAAAACACATCCAAAGGATGGATTTAAAATTAAAATTGAAATAAGCTGTCATTGTTCTGGTTTAGCCTTCTACAACCACGACAAGCCATGTTGGAGTTAGAAAAAAATTCAGAACACAATGGCTATACGACAAAAGTGCATATGACACAATTGGGATAAAATGTGAGCAAAGAAAAAAGTCAACAGACAGTTAACCTTTAGTTTGTAACTATGTTTAGTTTCTTGCTGTATAATTTGTAGTTATTTTATTTTTATATTGATTTTATAGTTTCGTTTCCCCAGTCAAGTACATGTTGTTCCATTGTAAGATACTTTTATTGTAAGAACATAGTAACCCAGGAATATTCTGCTAAATTATTATTATTTACTAAATTGAGTGTTTAGGATAAAATGTTCACATAAAATTAGTACATTAGTTTTCAATATTTTAATTATTATTAATGATAATGTTAGTGTACCTGGTTTTCAAATAATACACTGATAATATATTGAACTAAACCGAATTGAATGTATTATGCTGTTTAACAGAAATTAGAACTGATTTTAGTAGAAATACCCGATTCACTGTTGATAGCTCTTCTTGTTTTGGTACTCCTTTTCTGTCCTGTTCTGATTCTAAGATGCAAACCAAGCTGCAAACTCTCAAACACTGTATCTGAGCCAAAAGTACCTGATTCTACTTTTAACAAATAGAAATGATCTGACCCATCCCTGGATTAACCTCAGTAGTGAGAATTCATTAGTGGGAGTCTATTTCTCAAACCAAGAATTTATCCCAAACCAAGATGTGGCATATCCCCCAAAAAATTATGTTAAACTCCTCATGGCTTGTCTAATTAGGAAGCTCTTCTTGATGAATCAATCCCCAGAGAGGGTGTGGGAGGGTGACAGAGGGGCACAGGGAGAAAGCTCTGGCTGATGCAGAATAAAAAGTGGCAGGATTTTATCAATGGATTCATTAATCATTGCTCTATAAAACGCTTGCTTCTAAAAGACTCCTTTCTGATCGTTTTTTCCTCTACCACGCTGCTGGAATACACACATACGCATACGCACTGGCAACCCAGACGGACAAGCCGGTCCCCCCAGCAGACACAATTTCAAAACTTGCAAACCCAAAGCTGTTCCAAAAGCCAAGAATCTCCTTCTTCGGATAACAAACAGTAGTGTTAGTAAAGAATCACAAATGAAAAGAAGGGAAAAAAGTTAAGTCGCTGAGCCTCTTTCATCTGCCCCCTTGCCAGCTCTCAGCATCTTCATGCCACAGATGAATATCATCAGCATGCGTTAAGCCTGTGTGAACCCGAAAAACACAGCAGACACGGGGAACGCAATACAGCTTAGCTTTAATCCTCCACTCACCTGGTGTTCAGGCATAAATCGGGCAGGAAGAGCAGGACACAAACGGCTCGGAGGAATTTCATCGCTTGCTTTGCTCTTAGCTCTCGGTGCTCTATGTCTCTTTCTCTTTTTCCAGCTCGCGTCTTTCCCTCCCTCTCTTTCTCTCTTTCTGCTCTCGCGCTTGGTTTCATTTGGCGCAAGCGCCGTGCAGCTGCGAGCACTAACGTGCGCGCGTGTGTGTGTGTGTGTGTGTGTGTGTGTGTGTGTGCGTGTGTGTGTGTGTGTCAGACAGAAGCTCTTTGGCTTTAAATAACAATGACAAGAGACAGACACATTTCTTAATGCTCAGGAACAGGTAGATATGTGAGAAAGATGGTGCAGCACGAGCTGAGGTGGAGGAATGATGTCACTGGCCATGCAGATGATGAAGGCTCTGATCACACCCCAAGATTCTTTTGATGCTCAGAACCTGGCTTGCTTCACACTCGCCTATTTATTTACAAATAACAGGCTGAAGTTATTCCAAGTGTTAATAGGCGAGTTGTTGCCAGGCAGTCAGACAAAGCTGGTCAGATGCACTAGCGCAAAGCCAAAGGTTCTCTTGTGGGAAAACTGTTTGTGAATGTTGGCTTTAGATCAGGCTAAAGACAAGGTTAGCTATTACCTAATTGATGCTAAAAAACTTACTGGTTTAATGATTACAATGATTACAGTGTGTTGCTCTATTTGTATTCAAGCTCTGATTCCAAACCTGGTGGGTAAAAAAGAGAGATCAGTGGCAACAAAAGATAATAATACAATATTATATTTTTTATTATTTATCAGACAATATGCGGCACTGGTAAGGGTTCAGACACTTTCATGGATTGCATGAAATCACAAATTATCTGTGATGGACTGGCCTGGTCCAGGGTGTTACCGTGTGCCTTGCGCCCGTTGAATAGCTGGGATAGGCTCCAGCACCCCTCCCCAACCCTGATTAGGATAAGGGATTAAAGAAGATGAACTGATAAAATCACAAATTATAATTTTCCAAATTTTCTGTTCATCAACTATATGTAGGGATCTTTAATGGTGGGTAGTGGAAACAAAAATTATAGTGAGGTCCTTCAAACATGTCAAAGCTCTAACTTGGATTCCAAAACTGGTGGCTTTTTAAAGAGATCAGTTAAAACAAAATATAATCTTTGTTGTTTTTTACATGAATATGTTTCAGACGATATTCACCACTGATAAAGGCTCATCCACTTACATGGGCTGCATTATATAAACTACCAAGGATTATTTTGCATTTTTTAATTTCCTGTTCCTCTACTATATGTAGGGATCTCCACAGTTTTGACTAACCAGACATAAATGATCCCATTTTAATGTCTTAATACACATTCTTAAATTTTCTGGCACTGAAATTACAACATTTGTTTCCCAAGATTTGCTTAAACAGTATGTCACAGCTTTCATCAGCGTTGTAAAATATTGAGTGGTTGAGTTCAGCATCATGTGGTGGTTTACAAAGATTACAGTGTGTCCAAAAAGTTGGATTCCAAACCTGGTGGCTAAAGATATGTATTTGTTTCCAGCTATGCTTACTTAAATCCATTATTCCAGCAGCTGCTTGTTGTTAAAACAATTCTCAGTGTGCAACAGAGGAGATACAAGACATTAATAAATAAGCTATTCGGGACAGTAGTAAGCAATGTGGGACATGATCTACAAAAACTGCTCTTGTAATTTCAAGCTCTATGTTTGGCTGGAATGGACTGGACTGTGAATGCCAAGTGTGTTTAGACATTTTGTAATAATACTTAGCTTTCGCCTACCTTCAGACCAAAATTCCTTATGTGACACCGAAGACAAATTTTTAAAATATTCCTGGGCAGCAAGACTCAGATCAGGGTAAAGTGGCCAAGAACCATAAAATCAAGTTATGTTCCATTTAAAGATTTACAAAGGATTTTTTTTGTAGCATCTGTTAGGTTTACCATCGGCTTACAGGTTATAACTTCTCATAACAGTTAAAATCATTGGCCTTTGCAACATTTTATTGGGAACAACCACCTGTTCAGGTTAAATACACATCCCAGTTTTTGCATCATTTTAACCCTGGATCTCAGTTCTTTTAGCAAATAACCAACAAGTGCAAGCTCTCAGAGTGATCAACAAATAATGTGTCATCACTGTTATTTCCACAGATTTTACCTTTTAGTATGAAAGATCTTCATGTCACTGTTTCTTCAAAAAAAGGATTTGATCCCCAGGTGGGGTGGTCAAGGTCCTATCTGTGCTCTGTTCTCTTTCCACAGTCCAACATGCAGCCAGGTTAACTGGTGACACTAAATTGTACCAAGCCATTAGGATGCAGAGACCACTGCAGTAGGATGTAAAAACAGTAGTACATCAGTGGCTACGAGCTCAAACAACAGCATATTTGCTTTGGAAGTTGATTATGTAGGAAGGTAATGTAATTTGTTTTAGAATTCTTAATTAATACAGATAAAAAGTTCAGAATCCTCATATTTTAGCATTTTTTCCATAAGGATTCAGCAACTAAGCAACATATGTCTTCAATTAACTGCATGCAATGGGTTTTATACATTAGCAAGACACCCACACTTTACTGACATGGTATCTGTAAAATCAGTGGTTATAAAAGGGCAGACATTGTTTAAACAGTGCACACAAGTGAATTTCTGGCTCATCTCAAATCACTTTCTACAGTATGTGATGCATAGTGTGTATCCATTAAAAGCTTGTGCACTATGTATCAATACAGTTAAGCATAATCAAATGTGATTTGAAATACAACCAATTTTAAGCTATGCTTTTTGTTTAAATGTTTGTTTAAGTGTTTATAAGGGATATATGATATTTTATATTTAGTTTGGTCCTTCACATATCAAATCTCTTGTATCTTCACTACAATTCATAAAAAAAATGTCATCAACAATAATATCCTGTCCACCAAGACAAAGACTAAACAACAGATGATGGGTTTTTTTTTTGCTAAGCCGTTAAATGCTTATTTGTGAAACACCCCAATAAAATGTGTTTATTATAAATTTGTTTTATAGTGCATGGCAGTTACATCAACAACAAACAGAATACATAATAAAAAAATAAAATATTTTTACATAATTCTGTCACAGTACAATGGCTATCAATTAAAGACCTGCAGATTCCTGAAGATTACTGTAGATTACATCAAATATCATGACTACAACAGGTCGTGAAATGGCTTTCAATCAAACGACACCAAAGCACACACTGTCATAGATAGTGAAAGTGAAACTTAAAATGCTTCAGATGTTTGGATAATATAGCCATGTGTCATGGATGTCTCTTCGACAAAAACGAGGACATTTTACAGGACTTTAGAAGGCATGATGCTGAATTGTGTATGATGCTGATTGAGGAAAAAACGCCTGCAGGAGCACACACAGGAGACCAGAAAAAGAGATCGCTGCACAGGAGTCACCTGTAGCGTGTAGGTGAGTAAACAAAATATTTTGATAAAAAAGAAAAGTGTTTATGTGCATGGTATTAAAAGTCAGGAACTGTAAAATTATACAGGTGCACAATCATATTGTATTTGGACATTTTAATGCGCTCAGTATGGAGTTATTTGATAACTGCGTTTGACTCATTTCTCCATCACGAGCAGGTCAGTTGTGAATGAGCAGGTCAGTTTCATCTGGTGAGAAGCGTTGGACAAGTTCAAGTAGCTGTACATTTAATAGCAAATCTTCCAAAGTCAGACCGCACCGACTCTTAAAGAGAATGGCAAGTGACATGTTGATTGGTTTATTGCTCGTCACACCGCAAGCACACCTACAAATAATAAATTGTACATGAACTCAAAATATGTATGTTACAAGAAGACATAGCAATCATAATTTCAATGTATTCCAAAAACATTTATTGAGGTTAAGGGCTTTGTGCAGACTAATGAAGCTCCAGTACTTATGCAAAGTCCAATAATCAGGAAAGTTCAAATCAAAGCAATGCATATGTTGGTGTAGTTTAATGAAAGAAATTCCATTTTTTGTTCGGTCCTTAAGACCCTCAATTTGATCAGATTGTGTTTGGTCCTAACTTAATATCACTTGGAACAAAAACATCAGGTAGACTCATAAAAGTTGAAAAACTAAAGGTGTCTACATTACAAAACAACATATACCTCACTTGTAATTTGATGAATTAATCATTCACCCAGTCACATTTATCAGACTAAAGGTTTCCTACAGGAGTCACCATTATCCCTTACACAGCTGTTGTTTTTCTTCATCACTTGTGAAATGCCCACAGGCACAAACAACTGGTGCTATAGAACAGCGGTGCTTTGTTTTAATGACCCTGTGACTCCTTGTTCTCTGGTATAGGCATGAATTTTCTGGAAATCCAGTCCACGGTGATGGCAGAGTGTGTCCTCAGAGAGGCCAGGCTGATTATCCGAGTACAGGGTCATTCTGCAGAACACTAATAAGAATCAATCACGCCGGCAATTACAACTGGACACTGGCGTTCATCAGCTTGACATTTTATTTTCAGCCGCCCATTAGAGGAGTTGATCAGTGCATCTATTCATGTTTCGTGATTAAATGGCTAAACAGATGATGATAAATTTGAGTTTCACCTCAGTCTGTCTTGTCCGTAATGTCTTGTTTCATACTTTAATAGGACAGATATCAATACATGCTGTCTTCTGATTTTTGTTTGGTTCGAGCTAGCGCTAAGGCTTTGTGTGAGTCAATGACAACGGATGTTCCAGACTCTTAATTGATCTAATCAAATCTGTGAATTATTTTTGCTGCTCCACAAATTACTGACTTGGCATAGCATCTGCAGAATCCATGACTATGTCAAGGTAAAGCTGGCTTATCCGAGATTTAAGGAGGTCCATGATGCTGCCGTGATGCAAATATAAAAGACATAATAAACCATTTTGTATAAGAAAGACAATATTCTAAGTTTCTGGGTCTACATTTTAACATCACCCCCCACACACACACTCACACATACACACACACACACACACACACACACACACACACACATACATTTCCAGTAAAAGAATGGTTTCGAAAATAATTGTAATTCAAAGACTGCAAAGACTAAAATCATGTCCTTCACTTGCACTTTATTGTGAAGTTGACTTTGAATAGATATAATTATCATTATTACTCACAAATTTACACTTCATTGCCCAGACTGACAAAGTGAAGATTCATCGAATTAAAAAAAATATCCAGAGCACTTTTAAATTGTGGCCAAGTGCATTCCTGTTTGTGTGTGTGTGTGTGGGTGTGTGTGTGTGTATGTGTGTGTGTGTGTAGATGTCACAACATTTATTTGAAATAGTTTGAAAAAGGGACACACACATCTGAACCTAACCGAATGAATTTTACATGAATTTGGTTTGTCCTGATAATGCAGTCAATTGTGAGCTCACAATTTCAAAAAACTAAAACTATTATAGCTGTATTTCACTTTATACAAATTCCGGGAGATCTTTACTTATTACTTATTTTAATTACTTAGTTTCCTAATATATTATTAACAGAACATGTTTATTAGATTAAACTTCGGTTAGGTACAGCTACAAACTAAAACATCAATTATCAGCAATACTTGCTTTAACCTACTTTCATTGTAATCAAAGTGGCGTGGCAGAACATTTAGAATTTAGAATTTATTGAGAAGACTCTTTTTCACCACTGTGCTTTACATACAGCACACATATCCATTGGGCAGCCCTAGTTACAGAGCCCAGGGAGCAGTTAAGGGTTGGGTGCCCTGCTTAAGGTGACCTGTCAGCTCTGGGAATCAATCCGGCAACCTCAAAAGCCCAGTTCTCTTAACCACCAGGCCACGGCTTCCCCAATTGCCACTCGGCGTTGCTACAGGTCTGTCGGGCACCATCTGGTTGGCATGATTGGCCATCGTGTATGCTAGAGTGGGTCGACCGTACTATTTGGGTGGGATCTTCACGCACAGTGCAAAGGCCCATTTGGTGGAAGAAGTGGAGGAGGTGACATGAGTTGCGACAGCAGAATTCAATGTGATTGTGCTAAATCAGGAGATTTAAGGAGAAAATGCTTTATTATTGTTGTTGAGAAGACAACCTTGTCATGCATTATTATTACCTATTTAAGACATCTGCTGAGAGACTGATTTAAAATTAGAGGTGTAAATTATTAATCTGATGACTGGATTACAAAGATAATTTAAGTAAATATGATGTTATGCAATATATGTTTTTATTACTTGAATCTTAGTTCAAAATGCACCGTGTAATGCTCCTAAATCCTTGGATTTTTCTGTCCTGAAGTGCCCTCATAAATGTTGGATGTTGGTAATAGCAGATGGACTGTGAAGGAAAGTACATAAAAGTCAGCACTCTTTGATCATCAAAATGTTTGCACTGAATTCATTCACAAACATTTTAAATAGATGCATTTTACTAGTGGTCACAGACTTTTGGTTTCAATGGTATGTCACCACTACAGGGTTTAATTTATGAACACAACATAGGCTATAGTAGATTCGAATTAAATAGCATGCGGTGGCACGGTGCCTCAGGGGGTAACTTGGTCCTTTGTGTGGAGTTTGGATGTTCTCCTTTATTTGTCATATATACATATACCATATATGTCTACAGCACAGTGGAATTTGATTATGCATAATCCAGATTGTCTGAAAGCTGGGATAAGAGTGCAGGGTCAGCCCTTGTACATGACCCCAGAGCATAAAGGTTTAAGCGCTCAAAAGTGGCTGTATGGCAGAGCTGGGATTCAAACGTTCAACCTTCATTTGACAGTCCACAGCTTTTCCCACTACTGTCCCAATAACTGTTAAAGAGGAACGGGATTTGAACCAGGGATTTGAAGCTATACCCCCACAAAATAAGAAAAATAAAACATTTTTTTTATTTAAACCAACATTCATTAAAAAACAAGATATTACTTTTTAAGGAATATTTAATGATGAATGAAAAACGAAAAGGATTCAT
>JAYDZG010000009.1:7109926-7124179 GCA_034509265.1 Microcambeva bendego | reverse complement strand
AAATTTAGAACATGCATACACAATAAGTCCTAGATCTATGTTGCGTCTTGGTGTGCCTTCCTATCCATGTGATCTTTGGAAAAAGAATGGAAAAACGATCAAGGTTGACCAAAGGTTGGTACCAAAGTTGTTCCTGTGAGTATTTTAGGTGCCTTTGACAGTGGACAAAATTGAGCTCATTCTATATAGCTGGTTTGGTGAATATAAATCATGTTCTGAAAGCAAATGCTCAAAAATAATAGAGAAAACGTTGGAGTGCAAATTGTACCTGGTCGACAATAATAGATGTTCCAATCGCAGCAACAAGCAGCAATTATGGTGAATGGAAAGGAACTTCCTAAAATTCTTAGGGACAAAATGACTAAACAAACACTTGAACAGAAAAAGGTTCAGACATCTTAAACGTGACTGTCAGTACAAGTGGCTTAAAAATCATCAAGTAGAAAGTGAACAAAACCAGAAACAGACCTGACCTGTACACACTATGATGGAAGCTCTTTTAAAGTATGGTGTAAAATAGAATAGAAAATAAAACAGAAATCATCTTTGTATTTCACATGAAGCAAACATGTGCATTTAGAATTGACAAATGAGGATTTAAACTAATAAAGAGTATATTGCTAAAATGTTTATTAAATCATTGAGGTATCATACATAGATTGTAGCGGTAGCTCAATCACAGTGAAGGGTGAACATTTGGGGCCAAAAATGGGTGCATTTAGGACCGACAACAGCTTAATGATGTAGTGGGTTTTTGACCTTTTTTTTTTTTTAAGCAACCCACATTATGTCTATATATATATTTACATATCCCAGGCAACACGATTTATCTTTGTTTTGTTCTGTAAATTCTATTCCCACTGTGGTTTACAAGATGTGACATTAAGTTGGTTTAAACCAAGCATGCAGGTTTAAACACTAGCCCACTGCTGTGTTCTTTACTGGCTTCCTGAAGCTGTCTGGACTCTCTTACTATCTTCGAAAAGACTATTAAAACACCACATCTTCACCAGACACTTCAGCTGACATACTCATTTAGAAACACCTTTATTTCTGGAAAATAAAACACTTTGGTTATGACTGGGTTTAACAAATTTAAATGATTACATGGTGTTGTCTACATAAACTTGAGTAAGGTAATGTTTACTATTGAAGCACATCTGTAAATCTGCTAAATGCAGAAAATAAAGCCTCCAAAAGGTTTAGTGCTGTTAAAATTCCGTTTTATTATTGTTTTTCTCAGTGACATGTTTCTTTCTCATGACCACCATCCAGCTAACAGGGCAGTCTGGATAAATCAAGGTGTGCAGATGACTTATCTAACCAGAATGATTAATGCTAATGGGGAGTTTGGAGCATAATGTTCTGGGTTTGGGCTTGGATTAATGCTTCCATCTCTGTGAGAACAGTTTAAGGAAAGCCTTTTGTTGTCCATGCATGATTGTGCCCTTTTGCGTAAACTAAGGTTCATAAAGACATCATTTGTCAAGTTGAGTCCTGAGCTCAACCCCACTGAAGATGTTTGGGACAAATAGAAGTGATTGATTACAGTGTATTTTTGTCATCATTTGACCTTAAAAGGCATTTTAAACTATATGAGAAGCAATGATGATGATAATATTGAGCAAAGCCTTATTTTGACGTTGCAAGTTCTACCAGGTGTCTACATACTTTTGGCCATAATGGTTTTTTTAAACAAGTGTGTGTAAACTGTAAACCGCAGCAGGGTGTACACTTGCAGTCAAAACATTCGGCCATGTAAATTGTGTGTACCGCAGCTTTGAGTAGCGTTTTCGCCTCACAGCAAGAATGTCCTGGGTTTGATTGCCTGCTTGAGTGCTGTTAGTTCTTTCCATCTGGAGGTTGCATGTTCTCCCAATGCCTCTGTGGGTTTCCTCTCACAGTTCAAAGACATGCAAGTATGTGTTCGATATATCCTTAAGCTGATTGGATACCATCATGAGAAGATTAGATTAAAGTGTGTAAAACATGAAGTTAAAATCTGAATAAATAAGTACATATATTCATTATTTAGTAAGAAGTTATGGATTTATTTTGTAGAGAACACCACGTCATCAAACAGACTTGCATCATTAATTATTCAACCATGGAGAGAAGAGATGCAACGCAAAACCAACGTAAAACCTACAAATAATAAAAGCCTTTCCTCAGAGGATCCATCTTCCTCTCAGAAGATTGCAAACCCACACCCAGCTCGCTTAATGCTTAAGGGCCTCAGCTGTGCAGCATCTGCATCCACATGAAATAAGCATGCCGCGATGGTTACTGTCTTCTATCTGACGCCTCCTGTCAGCTGAGCTCCCGTTATGCCATCCTAATCACAGAGCTGTTCATGACACGTAGCTTCATTTTTCAAGCCCGGCGTGCCAGCTTAAGCCATCTAACACTTCTTTTTTAATCTCGGTGATGACTTTATAATCTCTAGCCTGTGAAAATTAGATACAACATGGAGCCAAAACTAATGCATCCAAGACCGAGAACGTTGAACGATGAAAGAGAAATGGATCAGGATCGGACGGAGAAAGAAAAAATAAATCTGTAAGATGCTCAAAGTCTGATTTATAGCCTCCCACAAATCTGATATTCATCGGTCTTGTTTAAAAATACTTAAACTTAAAAATGCATAATTTTCAAGATTTGCTTTATGGTGTGTCGGGCACCACTTGTGAAGACCTGTTCAAGGTGTATTACCACTTCACATCTGGTTATCATTTTACCTGGTACCAGATAGTAGATAGGAATTCTTTTAATTTCTTTTTGAAGGTGTTTGTCTTGTCAGATCTGTCAGTGGTGGCAGCTCTACTTAAAGCAACTATACAGAATCTAGGACTGACAGATCAAAAGCTCCTGTTAAGCAAGCTGATGGTGACTGTGGAAAGGTGTTTTAATGTTTTTGCTCCCTGGTATTTTTACGAAAGCCTTTTTTTTAATACCACTTACAATTCGTGACCCACAAAACCCTGGTCCGTAATCGCTTCCTACAGATGTATGATTAATACTCATTAATCTCTCACTAATGAACCAATGCAGCTTGCATTTGGCCATTTTCTGGGAAACAAATAAGCCCCATAAACAGGATATTTATGGGAGCACTTAAGTTATGGATTCTGGGCAGTGTAATCCATTCTTACTTGAAAATTACAGTTTCTACTAAAGATATACTATGTATTCAGTATTTAAGCATTCTGCAGGACTTCAAGAAGGAATCATAAGACATTTTATGAGCCTACACATACAGGGTTCTAAGTAATCATGATTATGGCTTCTACTCATTGTCTTAAAATATATTTTTCCATTCTTAAAAAAAAAAAAACCTCTGGTTTCCTCTCACAGTCCAAATAAAGGCAAGTAAGGTGATTTGAAATCAGTCACTTCATCTCTCTAAATAAATGTAGCCACAGTGTGTAAAACACAAAATTATTTTCCTAATAAATAAACATAGTTTACTCAATGGCTGAAAGTTTGTGTACATCAAATTAAGAACTAGCATAACATGCCATTCCCAAACCTTAAAAGACTTTCCACAAGATGGTGAATTGTTTGGGAGGATTTGAACAGATTCGTTCAGAGACTAGCGAGTTTGCCATCTTCATCTTTTTTCGGGGCTCTGTGCAGGCTCTGGAGTTCCTGCACAATACATTTGTTAAACATTTTCATACAGCATGAAATGTCTGTAGTCCCTGTCTGCTTCAAACACTCCACCATCATCCCGATCTCCAAGGAAATCCTCCATAACTGGGATGAATGACTACAGGCCGGTATCCCTTACATCAGTGCTGATGAAGTCCTTTGAATGACTGGTGCCAGCCCATCTGGAGGAAATCACTGGACACTTACTGGACCCGCTGCAGTTTTCCTATGGGGTTAACAGGTCACTCGATGATGCTGTGAACATGGGCCTGCATTATGTCCTGCAACACATCGACTGCCCTGGGATTTATGTAAGGGTTCTGTTCGTAGACTTCAGCTCGACTTTTAACACAGTCATACCGGGAATTCTCTCACCTCACTGTGCCCCCTGCCATGTGTCAGTGAATTACCAGCTTTTTGATAGGCAGAACGCAGCAGGTGAAGCTAGGAGAAGTCACTTCTCACACTCTGAGACACACTATTGGTATTCATAAGGGAAATGTTATCTCTCCACTGCTCTTTTTTACTCTACATTAGTGACTGCATCTCCTGTGATCCCTCTGGTCTTAAAGTATGCAGACGATAAAGTATGCAGTCATTGGTCTGATCCGTAATGGAGACCAGCGAGAGGTATGCCAGCTGGTGAACTGGTGCGGCCAGAACAACCTGGAGCTTAACATGCTCAAGTCTGTAGAGATGACGGTGGACTTCAGGTGACTCTCACCAGCACTGCTCCCACTCATTATTTCGAGCAGTCCTGTAGCAACCGTTGAGTCTTTCGAGTTTAGGGGAACTATCATTTCACAGGACCCGAAGTGGGAGTTCAGCATCAACTCCATTCTAAAAAAGACCCAACAAAGATTGTTTCTCCTCAAAAAATGAGGAAGCTGGGTCTGCCACAGGAGCTGCACAGACAGTTTTACACTGTATTTATCAAATCTATTTTGTGCTCATCCATCACTGTCTGGTATGGGGCCGCTACAATACAGCACAAGAACAGACTTCAGCGACTGGTAAAGTCAGCTGAGAAAGTCATCGGTTCTCCTCTGCCCTCCTTGCTGGACTTGTATTCTTCAAAATTATTACTATCTTCTCACATCCCACACATAACGTAATTCAAACCCTTCCATCCGACAGGTGCTACAGGACTATTAAAACTAAACTGCCATATTCAAAAGCAGTTTCTTTCTCCCTTCTAAATAAATATATCAATAAAAAGGCAATATGGACATTATTTACCTGCTGCTTAAATATTGTAGTACTCATCCTCTCAAAGGTTATGCATGTAAAGGTTATGTTTGGTGTTTATTCAAAATGAGAAAGGAATAGTGTGTACCACGGTTAATCTGTATATACATTTATTAATCACCAAATACTCTACATACTTGTTAAAATCCATACTTCCTCTGTATATTCTTAGTTTGTATGTATATTTTTTAGTTTAATGTCAATGTACACTGGCTGCAAATTATGCTTTGCTTGTATACCTGGGGATATTCCATCATCCAGAACCAAATTCCTTATGTGGATCCAATTACTTGGCCAATAAATCTTATTCTGATGATGTAGGAACAAGATTTTATATAATTTTATACACCTGAGATCAGTACTGTTGAGGAGGGTATATTATGTTTGGAAAACCAAATCATCTTATGTAAAATTGAAAGCCTAAAGCTGCTGAAACACAGTTGGGACTTTTCCAAAGGTACCCGAGTCTGTTCTGTAGAGCAACAGAAGGTTGTGTCAACATGGGTGAGCATGGCCATTTAAACCATTTGTACCATCGCTGGATAATATTTTAAGTTTACATTCAACCATTTAAATAGGCTGCACTGTTCATTGTAGCTTCAATTTATTTTTTCATTCCGCATCAATGACTTGTCAATGTTTTTTAAAATCAAGGTCTGTGAAATTAATTTTTAATTGTCAATTTCTTGTGGCATGGTCTTTTTTTCATAAGTGAATTCATGAAATGTAGACATAGTCAGGTAGAACGTGCTGTTTGTACTCTTTATCACTGGTTTTTAAAGCAAAAGACAGTGCACTGCAGGATAAACTGTACGGCTCATCTTTCTTGTTCTTATCTGCAATTACCCCAGTAGGGTGTGTAGTGCTGGCATTTTTTTAAACCTTTACCTCTGTCAATTTTCATTAAAGTTTAAGCAGTGAAATAATTCGTTATTGCTGATAAGTAGTCTCTTGTTCATAAAATTAAAGAACAATTATAAAACACACTTATCCACTTTGTTGAACCCATGAAGCTACCGATGCTTCAAAAGAGAAAAGTCAAGCAATCCTGCTACAAGATACTGGCTGACTGTACATTGCTGACACAGCTAGGATGCCATGTCAGCACAGACAGTATGCTCATGTGTTTTATAAGCATTTATGAACAGTTTAATAATTTAAAGGTGAAAAGGAGGGGCTGCAGATGGTACTGTAATATTTTTTATGACCAAATATGGCATTGTGTTTGAAATTAGTCCCAAACACAATTACAGATTTTAAGGTTCTAAGGGTCCAATCAACGTTTTAAAATACCTCAGGTAAATCTAAAATGATCTGTTATGGCAATGATTTGCACTGGTCATTGTTTGTCCTGCTGTCCTTTTGTCCAGCTTCCTGTATGAAAGTAGTGGAGGTTTAACATCCAATGGCTATTAGTGTTATGTTGTGTTTTTTTCTTATCACATAAAAACATTTTGAATAAAAGTCATAACTTTATTGTAATGTGTACCAATCCGTAGTGCTGAACCCTGAAAGTGATCGTTTGTCTGGTTTTTTTGCATTCGCCCACCCCCGGATGTTGTCATTTCCAATTACCCGACTGCATTGCACCTTTCTAAATGTTTTATTTACTTTAGGCCCAGTCATCTAACAGCTAGGAAGTTTTAGGTTCGATTCTAACGGTTAAGGTACTGGACCCCTTCCAATTGTGTGCTGTTGGGTCCCCTGAGCAAGTCCCTTAACCCTCAGTTGCTCAAAACGTCTTCGGTCATAATTTGTAAGTCGCTTTGGATAAAAGCGTCTGCTTCACGGCATAAACGGAAACTATTCCCAGGTGGAGCATTCTGGGTCTTTTCTCTGGGAAGTCCTTAAAAACTTGAACTGATTCATCTTGTGTAAACAGTAATTAGCTGACACGAATGTAATCAAAGTGTGTGAAACATAACATGACGATCTTCAAAAATTTACTCCAGGAAGATCCTAGCTGCATGGTGCAATGGGCCTCACTTCCATTGCATAGAATTAACTGTAACTAACAGTGATCCCAAGCAAAGAAAATGCACCCACATCACTAATGAATAAAAAGGGCTCATTGAGCGCTAAGCATAGTGGTTAGACTTTATGACTGCTAACTTGTTACCCGTAGTTCTAGAGAAACTCATGCATTAAACATGGTGTCAGTGCATCTGAGGATGCTCAGCAGGGGACTCGTGCCCCGGACTGTTTTTCTTTTTTTTTAAGTACTGCTGCTAAATCAGAGACTTTTGAGTCTTTGCTATGGCTTTGATACACAGTCCATGTCTTTCTGGAGACACCAAGTAAACATGCAGCCGACTCTAAATTGACACCGACTTCAAAAAATTAAAGCTCTGCGTGTGTTGCTCCCTTTTCCGTTTTCTTTTGTCAGTTTTCAGGATTTAGAACAAACTTAATTTGAGTTCACAGAGCTCTGGAGAAACAGAGTCATCTATTTGAGTTGACAAGCTCTGAGAACACAACTTGTTCAAGTTTATACAAACACACCGCAGGGCAAATTGTCAGCGTAGGCAGTGTATCATGATCTGCAGTGCCAAAGCCCTGATAGGGACAGGAAAATGGGTTCACATAGATTGAACCAAGCACATAAAACAAATAGCTTACTCATGTTCTAATAAATAAATAAAATATTCGGCAGAACATCAGGACATCCCTTCGGATTTGTACATTCAGCCATGTCGACTATGAACGCTGTTAACACCATGCTCACAGGTTCATGTAAGGTTACTTCAGCCATGTAAGTGTTGGTGGGTGATCTCTGACTCTGTGTGCCACTGATCTAAAAAACCTTGTAGGTATTTGGTGGGTGGGAAGTGTGGAAGAGGTTTCTGTTTTGGTATTTTATTCATGCATTTTCTTTGAATGCTTCCCATAATACTTCATTTCTACACCCTGACTGAAGAGAGCCGTGAATAATAGATCCTCCCCCCCCCACTGGCACATGTTCAGTAACCGACTGCATCTCTTCACCTCCACAAGGAGAGTTCATATATTTGTATTGAGACACACACCCTGATCAACACATCATTCTTCGGCTCTGTGCAGGCCCCATCGATCAGCCAGCAGAGGACATAACCGGGTCAGTTATGAGGAATGACACCAACCTTAAATAAACTACCAATCGTCGTTCGTGTAGGTGGCCAATATATTCATTATGTTGTCATGTTTAGTTCTGGAATGTTCATTTGCTTTGACATTAATAGCTCGTAGGAAGGAGGGGATGTGCTGGCGCAAATGACTAACTGGCAGACTTTTTATTACTACAGTGTCCGTATCTAGTGGCAATACACTGCAAATAAAAGCCTTTAAAATGTAGTTCTGGATGGGGTTTTGCTTGCTAAAAAAAAAGAATTAATTTGTAATTTACAGACTAATAATTATGAAATAATTTCATTTATAAGTGCCTTCTAGACACCCAAGGACACTGTACATGCCTAAAACAAACATGATATATAACAAACAATATATAAAAAGTACATGACGACAACCAGAATATTCTGTTTTTATAAATAAAAACGATAAATAAGCACGTTTACGAGCACGGCCGAAAGAGTTCCACAGGCTGGATTAGGGCCGAATCAATTCCCTGAGTAATTTGATTTTTAAAATTTGAAGCCTTGTCTGGGCTTTGCGATTCCTCCATGCACTACGCAGCTGGTATCTTCTGTTTCTCATGGTTCATATGTCGGCGTTCTGGCATTGTTTTCTTCAAGGAACTCAAAGTTGCTTTGTTAGCCATGCAGTGGCGTGTCGGCTCCTTTGTGTTGCCTGTTTTGTTTTCTCACATTTTGACTCTTGGGACCAGCCAAAATAAATACTTTCCTTTGTTGTTTATCGTTGGCCGTGTCGGCCATTTGAGTGTCTGGACGTTCTTTTCTCTTTTGCAATGAGCGTGATGTGTGTGATCACTTAAGCTTTGTCTATGTTCTCCTGCCTCGTCTCTTTGGTCTCTAGCGCCCCCCTCCTTTTTGTTACTTATTATTGGAATTTGTATAGGTTTATTTGTTTGTTCATTTTTAAGATTAGTAGTGGTTTGCTTTGGTTAAGCATCTGGCATACTGAGAATATTCTCTCCAGTCCTGGCAGATACGGGGGGTACACCCGCTCCCCCGTGACTCATTACAGTGATCGCATGCTATGACAGTCATGATCCAATTTTCACATTCGTAGCAAGAGTTTGTGAAATACCCCGCCGTGTTTCAGCACAGTGACACCAACGCCTTGTATTGTTCTTTTGATAACTAGTCTTAGAACCATGGGTGATCAGGCCTTCTGTTCTGCTGCCCCTTGCTTTTGGAATGCCCTCCTGACCATTCGAGGACAGCATAGTCACTAAGTCTCTTTTCAATTGCTTTTTTAAAATTTTAAATTGCCCACTTATGTTTTAAAGTAAAATTTAAGACACAGTGAGAACATGCAAACTCATGCATGGAGCATCTGACTACTCAGTGAGCAGTAGGGATGTACTGATGAATGCTACTTAAGACGTAATGCAATTCACGATACTGGGTTTGTGATATGATTATATGAGACACATTATCAACTTAACGGTTTAATTTCTCTATTTTTTGTTACAGAAAAATAAAGTATTCGTGATCGTCTTATTTATCTAAACCTTTTTCTGAGGTAGTACTGGATTCATGTTTTGTGTTGTGAAGATCCAGCTCCAGCATTTTATAAAGTGAATCTCAAAGGAAGCACTGATTCAAAAGAATCACCAAGTGTATTGCTGAATCGATACACCCCTAATTTGCAGTAAAGCAATTGGAAATGATTCGATTAAATTTATAATTGGAGGGCAATTCATATAAAACAATTATAATTAGATGGAATAAAAGGTGTCCACATATTTTTGGTAGCTGTTGTGTAGTTGATGATTCATTGGAACGTCAAATACCTCGAGTCTCTACTCCTGTACGATTTGCACAGCCTGACTTTGATCAATATTAGTCTATAGCTTTTAGGCTCGGTTCATGCCAGCAACATGTCGACTTCTTTGATCGATATTGACTACTTTGGCCTACTTTTTAGGTAATATAAAGCAAGTATGAAACAGCGGGTAGTGTGTTGCCAGAGGCACAGGAACCCAAATTTAGTGAGGTGTGTTGCTGCCAACTAAAAGAAAAAGAAGTGCATACAAAAAAAGAATCCAATACTAAGCTTTTCACCAACGTATCAACTTTTCAGACAAACACTAGACCTCCACAACACCATGAATTACGATGATCAGGTGATAAAATATTCTGACAACAGTATGCTCATAGTCAACCAAACCTCGTAATTACACCAGCATAATTGCAGCTCTGTCATACGTGTGAATATGTAATCCTGAGCTGCCACTTGCAGTCTTCATTAAAAAAAATAGAACATCAAATAAACAAATCAATCACAACCTCCACTGATTGTAAGTAGTGCTCTCAATCTCTTAAATGAGTTTTTCGTTGTACATAAGCTTCTCATTTCAAGGATCCGTTGTAAATGTAGGCATTAGAAAAAAAAAAAAACTAACAGAGCATATACTACACTGCAGAGTCACAAACTCATGACCACCAGCTAATACCCAGAGTAACCATCACGGACCGCAGTTAGACTGTTTGGAGTGACTCGAAAAGATCCTTGTAGGTTGTCACAAGTTGTGCCATGCTGACTACAGGGGATCCCACAGCTGCTGGAGAGGGTGTGGATGAGGATCCATAGATCACCTCATTTGAACGTATTTGGATGGTGGGAGGAAACCCACCCGGACACTGGGCGAACACACAAACTCCACACAGAAAGGACCCGGATCACCCCACCCTCCCTGGGGTCAGCCCCATTTACCCCTCTCAACGGTACCTAACCACGCAGGGCCACGTCTTTGGTTTGATTGGCAGGATCTGGTTCAGGGAATTTTGTTTGGTCAATTATTGCATGTTTAGCCTCAGCTTTCATCACCAGATGCTGACTGATCAGTTGGTATGTGAAACAGAAGGCCAGATGTTTAGAGACATTATTTACTGAAATGAGAGAATGGGAGTTTAAGATTCAGGCGAGCTGCTTAAACCTTCTGTTCTGTAATACAGCAGGGACAACCAACTCTTCTTTTAGTTACTCTTGTTTATTCACTTTAATATGACTTTCAAATATGTATTTTAAGCTTTGAAAGGTCATAACGGGAGGAAAAAAAGAAATTACAAGTGCCAATTAGGCTTGGTTCATGTGTGCATTTCCCTTTCTGTTTATTAAATATAAGTTTACTATTTTATGTAATTCTTAATAACCTAAAGTAGTCACCATCATACCACTCATTGTGAAACATCTTATTTTATTGTAGCGGTAAATTCTTCACTCTCCAGCACTTGATTTGGCTCCTTCAATGCTCACTGTTGCACAAAAGTTATTCCAGATGTTTTGTCTCACCTCTCCTAACAATAGTGACACCCATAGCGATCCCTGTTATCTTAAAGCATTGCAATGACACCTGCATGGTGAGAACACGATCATCATGTGTTGTACAGGCATAACGGTTCAGTTGGAGCATGTTGTTTGTATTAACACGAAAAACACCACAGTTGAGATCTGGGAATCTTAGCAGAGCAATCGGCGCCAGCCAAGCATCTACACAGACTGATGTCTGAGGAAGGTTCCCAACCACAACCCTGACTGAGCTAAAGTAAAAGTGTATTATTTTTAAAGGAAATTTTGTTTTTATGAATTATTTTTCTTTTCTTTTATTTCTTATATTTTATTTTTTTCAGAAATGCCCTTCAGAATGTTTAACGTCTTTTTAGAGGAGTAAAGACGGCGAGGACGGGTAGGTTTTTTAATGGCATATTAAATTCTGAGAAGCTTCCAAACTTCCTGCAACTGTGACCAGTATTATTCATGTTCTAACAGATTCTAATCATTGCAAAAAGCCATGAAATTCTATGCTCATGATGTATTTCAATCCCCAAAATAGTCTGCGTTGTTAAATGTTTTGCCAGACACCCAACTGACTTGTAGCACCGCTGTGGATTATAAAGCCAGTGTCCCAGCGGTAGCGTAATTTACTTCCGCACCACCCCGAGTGCCCACGTATAAACATCTTAAATTAATTTCTCACCCTGGACAGTGAAGGATGCGTTCCCATTATTTCGCCAAAGGGAAAACAACAGTCAAACAAAACATTTAAATTGAATCGCTGCTTCGACATTCGTGTCTCCGCAAGGGTATGTGAACGTTTTACTTCAATTCTGCATTCCTGAGAAATCGCCTGCTGCGCAGCAAACAATGCAAGGGTTCAGTAATAGACTCACCTGGTCCTGATATGCTAAGAAGAGAATGATGAAGAGAATCTCCAACAGGAAAATCAGGAGAAGCAGGACGAAGAACTGGAAAGAAAGAAAGTAAAAGTGATGACTGTGCACATCTAGCTGTGCTGTACAAGTCACATTATTATGACCACCAGCTAGTATCCTATAAAGACTGGGAGTTACCCAATAAGGTATTGATATGTCGGCACAGGTATCTGGGGCCGTACTGACCGCAATGCATCCGACAGCAAGCATGGCGGTTGACTCTGAGGTTGGGTTCCTGAGGGAGCCTTCCACAACACATCTACCCACAAAGCCAGCTCACGAAACTTTACTTCTTTCATGAGCTATGTGCTGTGGAGGTCTAAAGTCATAATATTGTGACTCCCACAGTCCAAAAACATGCGAGGTAAGTTGAAGATACAAAATTTGTCCATGTTCGATATAACCTTGTGAGCTGATGAATCTTGTTTGAGTGCCGTTCCTTTAACCAAAGCGTAAAAACCCTAACGAACAGAATGATTTTCACCTCTAGTGGCAGTTTTTTATAAATAAATTTTTTTATTTGTTATATTTACATAAACAGGTGTACAGTACAACAAAATTATTTCATGTATCCCAGCTTTTTGAGGTCTAGCAGTATATTACTCCTAATAGAGCTGAAGGTCCAGGTAACCAGAACTGTCACAGCATTGCTAGAAATCCCCACAAGTCACTGTCGGGGGCATTATAGGAAAAAGAGCATTGGGTTCACAAAGTCTCCAACGCTACCATGACGCCACCTCCATGCCAACAAATTGCTTAAGCGATGGTTGCAAGGAAAAACCACAAATGTAAAAGCCTCTGGTTTGCAAAATGGTAAATGGACTTTGAGTGGATTTTTTTAATAGTCGTAGGAAATGAATATTGAATGCTCAGTGTGTGTTCAAAACTATTATACTATACTAAATAGTCCCCATTTCAAAAACAAAAAAGAAAATAACAAATCTGATTACCCCAGCAAGCAAACCTTTAGGCTTTGTTCAGAACATGGCTGTCATATTGTATCAATGGGAAGGGGGTCATGAAGCATATTAATGAAGCCCTGAATTTTCTCAGAAATTGATTGCTAAGATATTTCACAAATCTCATCGAGGCAGTCAGTTTATGAGAAAGGATTTCTGGACCCACATGAAAAATTGTGTAGGGTTTAAGATGTGGTGCTTTCCTCAAATAGTCCTGGATATCTTCTCAGGTAAGTGCATCATGAAATATTAAGTTGTTTTATATCAAAATCTGCCTCGATCTGCCAAGAAACTAACAATGGTTTATCAATACATCTTCCAGCAGGGCAGTCATCCGAAAAATATTTCCAGGAGAAAGATTTACTGAACACAGGCTTTCATCATGGACATCTAATGTTATACCAGGAGACTTCATTGCTTATAGTTATTGCATATGTGGTTTTGTTAATAATTATTCCTTGCCGAGGGATTTTATTCCAGAATGAATTAACTTTTAATTTAAGGATTTTCTTTTTTTTTTTTTTTTTAGCGTGATGAGATAATTCACCACAATATATTACCAGGCATGACTGTAATTGTGTAGGGGACCGTATTTACAATTGCGGTTAATTAGCTTTATCTCAAATTATAAAAAAAAAACCCTGACCTTTAATGGAAGGAAATCTTTAGACGGTTTATGCAATTAAATAATACATTTATTGATAAGGATTTGTCTTTCACATTAGCATTGGTGTCACTGACATGAATGCTCGAACTATATAAACATAAAAATGTGCATGTTTATTGTTGGGATGTATATGAATCAAGTCAAGTCAATTTTATTTGTATAGCGCTTTTTGCAATAGATATTGTCACAAAGCAGCTTTACAGAGTTTAGGCCCACCAGGACCCCCCCCGCCCCCCCTTACCCCGTTGAGCAAGCCAAGGGCGACTGTGGCAAGGAAACTCCCTGAAAATACAGGAAGAAACCTTGGAGGAACCAGACTCAGTAGGGGCCCATCCTTCTTGGGTGGACATTTTAGATAACAATATTTACAAATGGTACAATCGGTTCCTTTGGG
>JAYDZG010000009.1:7091955-7105856 GCA_034509265.1 Microcambeva bendego | reverse complement strand
CATTAGATTTACAGGTGGAGCGGTTCGGGGTCCTGGCTGTGCAGAGTTTATATTATTATATTGGTTTATTTGTGTGCTCAGTAATTACCAGTCCTGTCATGAAATAAATTAAATGTAATATGCAACTAAAAATAAATAACTTCATAAAATAAATACAAATGTAACTAAAATAAATATGCCGATATCCAATCACAGAGCTTGACCAGAACCATTGACAATACTGTGATAGGCTTCTCGAGTTGTATTTGGAGTAGCTTGTATATGCCATAGCTTAATTTAAAAAAAAGACTGCATTTTTAGATTTGGAAAGTAACACCCTGCAGTAGCTACCGTGGCCCAATTGGCCTGATATGACTTGTGCATTAATAATGATGGAATCAAGTTGCACTAGATTCTAAAGTGTACCAGGTGTATTGAATCACTGATAGGTAAACAAACCTCCAGCTGCCCTTTCAGTGGTGCTTCAGATTCAAGTTTTATTTATATTGAATAAGCTAGTGAACACACTACTGTATTTCTGCTTTATTGGCGGGATAATGAGATGGCTGTAGAATGCCCGAAAGCCATAGTGCTGTTTAAAATATGCTCCCATCCTCTGTATGGATTTTGCACTATAAATGTGTTTATTCTGAGATTATATCATCTTTATTATAAATCACAATTACTGCTTCAAAAAACGTAAAACAAGACATTTAAATTCCTATTAAAATAAAAAGCTTAGGGACAGTAGTAGTCTAGTGTGTAGAGCTTTGGGCTATCAACTGGAAAAATGGTGGTTCAAATCCAGGCTCTTCTAGGCAGCTAGTGTTGGGCCCATGAGCAAGACCCTTAATGATGGCTGATCCAGCTTCCAAACTAGCTGAGATCTATGTGAAGAAAAAAGTAATTCATAAAAAGTAAACATTATTATTGTAATACTTCACACATTTGTAATGTGTAAACCAAGTATTATATGAAGTCTGATATTCACAATTCTGTTTCTGACCACTTTTAATTGTGGCATTAAAATCCAATAACATCCAGCGGCCAGAAGACACATCAAATTTAGGTTCTCATTTATAACAAACCAGCTGCTTGACTTCATTCAATCACCGAGCCATTATTATGTGCCTCGGGATTTTTATGCACTGAATAAGTAAGTAATTTTTCAGCGTGTATAATCATTTTGTATTCCACACATCATCAGATGCTACACCTCTCTGTGTACATGCTTAAATGTTTACTTATCTTAGTTTCACTGTCGAGTCACATTATTATGATCACTACTTTTGACTTGACACTACTTTTGACTACTAATTGAGGCTTGGTGCCTATATAAGGTATACAAGGCTCTCTCAACCGATCTGGGTATGAATCCATCCTTGCAGATCACGTACACCCATACATGCTGATTCTTACCTGGCTAAATGGAATCTTCCAGCCAGACTTCATGATACTTGATAATGATACGTCATGCCACATGGCTAGGGACAGTGGATAACTAGTCACTTACCTTAGCCACTAAGCTATCAAAGTCCTGTTGGTTCAAATCTCACAATCACCAGGTTTCCACTGTTGGGCCTCTGAGCAAGGCCCTTAAACCTTAATTGCGTAGGTAAGATGTAGAAATGTCCACCTAGTACTACCCTGGCCCCCTAATTCCCCAATCACTACCAGCACATCACACATCGGTTACTCTGGATATTAGCTGGTGGTCACAATAATATGACTTGACGGTGTAAGTAGTCAAATTTTGGTTCTACTGGAATCCTTCTCTTAGTCTTAACTCTTATTGTCGATTACTTAATAATACAACAATCATGTAGGTTTTAATCAATATTCCATTACTGTTAAAAAGCAGCGCGTCTCTTAATGGCTAGACTGCATTGGAACATCTACAGATGCTGGTTTTTTAATTTTGATAATTATAACAGTCACCTCTACTATTTGTATTGGTCTTAAGAAATATTCTGATTTTCTGAGATACTGAATTTGGGATTTTCATTAGTTGTCAGTTATAATAATCAAAATTAAAAGAAATACATCTTTGTAATATATCAGTCTGTGTGTAATGAATGAATATAATATACAAGTGTCACTTTTTGAATGGAATTACTGAAATAAATCAACTTTTTCATGATATTGTAATTTTATGACCAGCACCTGTAATTTCTAACCAAGTTTAGTGCTTACAGGTCTATATAAGGCGCTCTTCCTCTAACCCACAGGAGACACTGCCTTTAAAATCGACATGACAGCCGAGTGTGAAGTTCCTTATTAAGCCGACCCTCAACACAAGCTGTTAATCAAACTGAACAAAAAGCATGGTGTAAATGTCAGAGCTAATGCTAACTACTCCCACTATCCCAGCTGATTGACTGAAAACCTCCATTTCTGAAAATTAATTGGAGTACCTTCTATTAAAGATGGGTAGGTATGTAATCAGTCTAGTATAAATGTCCAATTAGTAAACGTCTCATACCAACTTAAGGTAAACATTGTAAATATGATCGAGATATGAATTCTAATTGCTAGTAAAACAGGAAATACAAATTAATTAGTTCTGCAAAGCCTTTTTTGGAAAATTCAATAATGACTTGACTGTACATTTGAATTATCTTGAACCCCCCACAGTGTTTCACATTTTACTCTTCTATTTAGTGTTTAAAGTTATTTCACTTTATTATTAAATCTAATTCTTTAAACCAAATTACAGTGCTGGGCCGTATGACCAAAAATTGTATCACAGTATATCTTTAAGAGTCTGACTGTTGACTATATAACAATATTTTCTTTATAATTATTTAGTTTTGTATCACTAAGTCTGTGGGTTTTTCGATCGTTCTTATATTCACAGTTCTTATAGTCTTATAGTTCTTATAGCACAGACACCATTTTCATTTCACTGTTTACATTATTTTAAAGGTTTTGCTTGACCCAACAAAATTACACGATTTATGAAGGAATAAATATGCATTTATATTACAAGATGTAATCCATTTTAAACGGCGTTTTTCTTCATGCACTGTTTAGATGAACCGTGAATTTAAGAAATTTACTAAAAATGAACAAAGTAACTTTTTGAAATCTGTTTGTTTGTTCTTTGCTTCTTGTTTACTGGGCATTTCTCTGCTTTTTCAGTGTAGGCTTTTATCCTTTACTATGGGGGTTGTACGAAAATCCACAACATACAAGGACTTGAAACCGGTATAGCGAATGTCCCGTCATACTGCTTAACACTACCAAATAAACAGTATATATCACTATATTCTTTTTTTATTTAAGAGAAGACTTCAGAAATACAACTGTAAAGAGCCTTTTATGGAGTCTGCATATCCCATCAAGACCACTAAAATGTAAATTATTGGTCATTCAGGTAGTCAGACTTTTTTATGGTCACATAACATTGCTGAGCCTCAACCTGATCAATTAACGCATCCCTATATCACTACGCCGCCTCCAGTGACTTGTACAGTGAACATTTTGCAATATGAGTGCATTGATTCATGCACTTCCCCGCTCACCCTGACATGCACATCACTCTTGAATATGGTAAATCTGGACGTCATGGAAGTCCAGTCATTATGTTCCCTTGCAACTTTCAGCTGATTTATTTCTCCTTTTCCTTCCTTCTTTTATTATTAAACATAGCCACTCATTTTACTGTCATTTTTATGATTCAGTTTTCATTCAGTTCTCCAATAACCGTCATTCACTGGGTCTTTTCAGGTGCTAAAGCCCTGAACACTTCTGAAACCTAATTCTAGTAATTTCAGCTTCTCCTTAGCAGTTTCCTGAGCCTAATTCAGACCAGAGTTTTGACCCTACTAAAACTTTTTGCGAATTTACAGAGAACCTAATAACTGTTAAAGGAAATATTAGCTAAAATATAATCGCTGCGGTGAATATCTCATCATCTCTTACGTATTTAATTTTAATTGGATATCAACTGACAGACAGTGCACGTGAACAATAATAATAATAATAGTAATCGTAAAAATAATATTACTAAAATTATTAAAAATGATAGTAATAAGGATGGATAAGTAGAGTTTTAATAATACACTCTACCGGTGATGAGCTACATGAGGCTGGGTTTCGTTTTATTATTTCTCTTTGAATTACGTACTGTATTTGTGATTATCTTTGATTTGATTTTAATAATTAATGTCTTTTTTGAAGAAGGAAACCATTTTGAAATATTCCCTAATTTTAGCCTGAAAAACCTGAACCTGGCAATCAGGCATATAGCGCCAGTGATGCCAAGCAGGCTTGTAATTAACTGTTGTATGGTGTATCATTACATCCCTAAAGGATAGTAGTAACAACATCAACAATACTAAAAATTACTAAGTATTAGTAATAGTTACAACAATAATTAAAGTAATAAAAATATGGTTATATTTTTGTTGTTACAGTTGTAACATTAATACACATTGTAAAAATAAAAAAATGTTCTTTGTAGTATTAAACTTTGAGTATTAATAACATTTATTTACATCTTACTAAATATGCATAATTATCTTAGCTTGATGTTTATTGCAAGCCAAATTTCCCATGTGGACCATAGAGAGATGGACTAAACGAAGCCTTTTTTGATATACGAGTTTATGCACGGTTGTTTCTTTCCTGTTCACTACATAAGATGCCGAATGGGTCTCCTGAGTAGCACAGTGACACAACTTTTATGTTATGTGCAGCCTTGTAACATATATCCTAAGGATCAGGGCTTCAATCTTGTCTCCAGTGACCATCTGTAAGGAGACTTATACGCTCCCCTAATTTCCCTGTGGGTTTTCTTCCAATCTTCTAAAGCGATCTAAAGGTCGACTGGCTTCTGGAAGATAAGTGAATTTATTTATTTTATTTATTATTGTTAGTCTTTATTTTGAATTATATTATGTAATGTAAAATGTTTGTGATTATATATGGTTTTTAAAAGGGCATCAATGAAGACAAAAGGAGCTGTGTGTGTTCAGGACGCTACATTAATACAACCTCAAAATTACACTGCCTTCTCAGTTACTACTGCTCTCCATCTGTGGTGAATATGTATATATTCTCCATGTTACATTATTCTGCCAGTGAAGCACAATAAGGAATTGTAATATGTTACAACAGGTGGACTGTATAGAATTATTCAGCACTTTTTATTTTTAATAACATATCAGCAGTGGTGTATTTATCATATATTAAGATACATGATCATTTAGACTAGTGCCATTTGTTTATATGAGAAAAACCAACTGACTTTGGGTCAAGCTGTTGTGTTATACTACTGACCTTGAAGGGAGATCTGGAAAATCAACTGATTGTTCTTTTTTCAGCTTAGACGCCATTGTTTTGCAGACCACTATACACAGTGGGAGCAATAACTGAGCTCAAAGACACTCTTGATTGACAAGTGTTAGATTCAGCAGGACAGGATGCTATGCCGCCAATGAAAGCAAAGCCCTTTATCCTCTCCTGGACTCTTGGCCACAGATGACTATAACATGATGAGAATTAAACTGTGTACAGTAAACACTTTACCGTTCAATCCATAACTTGTGTTAGGATGCATATACTCATCAGTAATACTCATCAGTATTAACTTAATCTACACACTAATTATAACTTGTGTTTTGTTCTAAGTTTATCTTAGTAATGCAAATTAATGCAATCAAACTCAACCACACATTTAATCACTGGCCAATTCAACATGGCTATTTGATCGGATAAAAAGATTAAAAGATTATGGATACGCAGCAGCTCAAAGGTAAGGCAGGATTCCACACAGCAATTCTGAACAGGATTCAGAGTTAACAATGCTCCCAAAAGAAACATGACATCAACCAGCGTTCACACCCAATACCCTGGAGACAGAACACCTTCAGGCACAGAAGGAGGACTGAACCCTACAGGAAGTATTTCCTAATAATTAAAACATTCTTTTACAAAACAAATGGCAGTAAGGAATTTGATTTAAATAGAAATAACAGCACCACACACACCAGCTCAGCAGGAGCTTTATGGATTGGCTTTCCAAGGTCAAGTCACCATACACAAGCCTTATTTCACCATGTGGTTTGTGGTGTTGGAGGATTCGTGTTAAACACACCACTGTTGAACCCTAATGCAGTGGAACATATTTTCTGCCTAAGTAAACCATGAATTGTTTTCTGGCCAGAAAAAAAATCTTCACTACTGGATTTGTACTGAACTCGTCAGTTGCTGTTAAAAACGAGACTTAATGCTGCAGTTACATGCAAAAGGATTAAAAATAGACTAGAAGCCACTTTGATGTCTCCACATTTTTTTCTGTTTTTTAATACAGCTCAGCCTATCTTGGCCCTCACTAACCAATCGACTTATTCTGCACTGTTGCAGCTTTTCCTTGAGATATTTAAGACGTGTGTGGCATGAAGGATGACCCTGAAAACTCCCGTGTCTGTACAGACACCGTCATACTGCAGTGTAATGAGCTACGTATGTGTCCGTTAATGTTACGCTCCACTGGTGCATGACTGTCTTATAATTTACTTAGTCCTTTCTTAAAGATTTGAAACACAGAAGAAATCCTGCCCGTTTTTTATAATTTGAATTTCTTTTTTTTCTTTTTTGTTTATGCATTTTCTCAAATTATCAAATTATCTCCTGCGGCAGTCGAGATGAGCTTATTACTGTTCACGCCTTCTCTGACGTGTGTGCAGTCCTTAACGGAATCCTTTTACACCCATGTAGATGCCCCGGTAAGATTCGGTTCGATACTGGTTTATTTTGATACCATTTCGATGACATTCCACACAGTTTTATTTCTACGAACTCAGCAATGCAGATAAAATTTATTCTGGCCTTTACATTTTTAAATTAATTTAAGTACAGCACTATGTATGCACTTGTCAAATGGCAGTAATGCAGCAAGTGTTTCAGTAAATTGTGGCTTTTATAAAAGGGAGTAATTCTATAATAATGGATTTGGAATAGGTTGTTCAACAAGATTATGGTCAGATGTCCACATACAGTATGTTCAGATACTTAACAGCCCTGGTAGATTTTCCAAGTGCTCTGTGGTGCTTCAATAATAGTGAACATTAACGTACATGAAGTGCAAATATTTAACACACAATTTGGCAAATGTTCACGGAATTATAAACCATTTTCCATTCCATTACCGATGCATAAAGGGAATAAGTGAGTGTGGTCATCTGCTTTTATTTGCTACATTAGCTACATTTGCTACATAAACCGTAAATATTGTGGTTTCCATACGTTCAATCTTCTAACGTTACACAGACTTGTTTCTTTACGAACAAAAAACCCCAAAAAATTATGAAGTAAGTTTTCATTTTCATTTATTCCAAGTGACATTAAATAAATCTTATTCATAATATGATTTATTTAAAAAACATTGCGACCAAACTAAAATCTTTTCAGATCTGGTTTAGATGACGAGGAGAACCTTGCTGGTTTGTTTGTATTCGGCCTTCGAAGCTATTTTTAGCCATGAATGTGCTTGATTATCTGGCAGTGTGCTTTGAATATGACTTCAGATTTCTGTGTGGCCTTGGCGGATCATGTTTTGTTAGCACAACAAGTACGATTCTGCACAAACTCCAAGTAACCTCTGCTGATGTCTATTGGTCTGTCTGAAAACTTGCCGAGTGGCCTTGCTGCCGCTTTGTCTAACAGGATTCTGTCAAACATCAAACTTTAAAAGCAGAATTTATCATGCATTTGTCACAATATAATAGTTTTACTAGTAAAGGAGAGAGGGGTAGTCTAGTTGGTCAAGCTTTTGACTGACAAATGAAAGCCTGAGACTTTGCTCCATCATGCAGTTGGGTCCTTGAGCAAGGTTCTTGACCTCTTGGCTCCAGGGATGCCCTACAATGGCTGACCCTACACTCTGACCCCAAAGCTTCTAAACACTTGGGTATATGTGAAAGAAGAATTTTGTTATACTGTACACCAGTTTAAAAAATGTGAGTTGAATATGAGTGTCTTTTCCACTGATTGTCTGCAGGCGAGGAAGCACACAGAGTTGCCTCCTCATTCAGTCAGAACATAGCTCAGATGAAGACATCTCAGCAGGCAGCATTTTAAATTTTAAATGAATTTAGATGGCCCCCTTCTTGGAAGAGCATTTGGATGATGTAAAATGCTGTCTATCTAGAGAGCTCACTAGAATTTCAGGCAGACCCTGTATATTCAGAGGAAATCTGTTGCCTGTTGCCAATGATTCATCATCTTCTGGGTGAACTGGCTGACTTCAAATACCCTAGGTACAAAGAAGTTAAAAAAAAAACCTGAAGAATTGAGTGTATGATTCCCTGCAACCGAGAAGCTCTTTGTTCTCAGGGTATTCCTGGTCTGTGTTTCCAGAATAAGCTCTGTACCCACCACGTCCCTGATTAAATCTCATAAAGCCCTTTGAATCTGAATTGGTTCTGCATTGCTTGCTCTAGAGAGAGTCTGGCATTTTTATGATCGTTGTGCAAGCACCGTCTTATTGGGTTGAAATCTGGTGACTGAGGAGACCATAGTAAAATGATGGCAAAATGTCTCCACAGCAAAAGTCAATGGACCCTTCACTGAAGGTATCAAGCATTTAGGATAATACCTTTCTCCTGGTGAATGCACACAATCACTGACTCAATAGTGCGTAATATAGTAAGGGATGTAGTGTGAATCAGATATTTTTTTCACCAGTGCATGTAGTCTTTGCACCATCTTTTAAGGAATGTGATGTCACTGTCTCTGGAAATGTCTAGGCATTGTTCACATCCTACCACTGAGCACGGTAGAAATCCATACTTGTAAAAATCTCCAATTGTTTTGTTTCTTCACTTCTTTTATTGATATTTTTTGCATATCATAACCTTAATAGCCCAGATTTTTGAGGGTCCACAATGTCTTGCATTTCTCCACTACTGCATTATGCTTTGAATCAGGGTCCTTACAGAACGCTGAAGACCACACATTTACTTCAGTCCAACCTTTTCCCACCCAGGAGGACTGGTGGCTATATGGGTAGAACTGTCACCACTGGTCTGCCGTGTTACCTAGGGGCCTTTTTGTGCACTCTCTGGGTTGGTTTTTAAGTTATCTACCACTGATACCAGTGATCTACCACTGCTACCAGTAAAAAGGTGAAATAGTTTAACTTCTTCAAAATGTACGATCGCCGCTCTACTTCAAATGAAGACTGCTTTAAGATACTGCTAATACAGTCAATGTCAAGAACATGGTCTGGGTTGACTGACAGATTGGGCTTTATCACGGGCACAGAAGTCTGTGTAAAGGAATTACAAGGTTTGTACTCACACTGAGTAGCAGTGGGCGGCTCTCCTTCACTGCTCCCACACATCCCAGACAGCCAATCACCATGATGATGGCACCCACCGCGATCAGAAGATTGGCAGCCGACAGGGAAGGTACAGAGGTCGAGAGGGTGGCGAAGTTTCCCTGGGTGACTGACAGCCATACACCTACTCCCAGAATGCCACATCCTCCAAGCTGCAGGAAAAAGATAGAGGAAACGAAATGGGAAGCGAATGAGTTTCAGATAAAGAAGCAAATGAACACCCAGCTGTAAAAAGGTTTTTTTGAACCATCAGATTGTCTCCGTTATTGTCACACTGACTGACCTTAGCTAATTAAACTAAACATGACATGATACAATAGCAGTTCCATTGAAGCACAGTGTGGAAATTCAGTGAACTTGTGAGACTAATAAGCATGTTAAAATTACTGTCAGTTTCTTGGCAGTAAGGTGTAAAGAAAATTGGCTCTGCACCACCATCACACTAAAACGGTATGTATTTTCCCAACACTATTAACTGAATATGATCCCTTAAATGCAGACTGGAATCAGCTCAAAGCAATTCTCAATGCAATCGGATGGAGGAAATTGCCTCTCTGGTTGTTTCCACCATTACTGTTGCCTCGTAGTAATCTGTCGACTGAGGTGTGGTAGAACAAAAATGTCATCCCGCTAGCCAAAAAAGTAGTTCCTTTAAAATTACATTAACTTGCTACTTGGAAAACTTTCACTATGCACACTGCAAACCACAATAGTCAAACACACATTATGGCCGGGGAAAGATTAAACACAAAGACTGAATTTCTTTAATGAAAACGTGCAAATTGAAAAGTCATAAGGGAAAATCACACTTATCTAAAACACCTTTTATAATTGGAATAAAATAAAGCACACTTACGATTCAACACAAGTACCGACATAAAATAGCTTCAATGTGCCGATATGGTGTTAAACTTAAATAAATAACTTCACACTGCATTGTTTATCAGAGTCATCATCATTTCTATCCCCAGGACATTACATATGAGGGATCCTTATGAAATTTTCCTCCTTTTTATTTTGGTTGGAAATGGAGGGTTGGAGAAGTAGTAACTGGTCATGTCTGAGAGATTTTTTTAGGATTTCAATGTGATTATGTGAAAGCAGTGATGCATCAGTGGCTACTCAACCAAATGCTGTTGGCATTAAAATGGTATGCTGCTGGGAAAAATGGATCACAAAGAAAGATGACTGTGCCACCGACACTTGGCACAGGTTTTACATTACAATGCACTGGTTTGTGCATCCTAGTAAATAATGCAATGTCAAGATTCAAACTGGAGAATGCTGGTGTGCTACTCCACCTGGGCTCTCACTTCATGTCCTATCTATGTTATACTAATGTGGTTATAATACATGTCCGATTTCTACTCTGTTACCGTATCATCAGCCTTCTGAAAAAATGTGGAAATATTCTTTTTATATTTTCAACAGGAGTTGACATTTTCCGTATCTAATGCAGACCACTGTACGTTTTCCTCTCCTCCTGTGCCCTACGATAGACTGGCAAGGTGTTTCTGTGTTCCTTTTACTCATTACAAAGCCCCCCTTCCCCTTTTAAGAAAGTGAGATTAATCTCAGCATACATTCCTGTTACATAACTGTTTTTAGTAAAGGCATTTTTTTTCATTTCTAGATTGTGTTCAACTACTATTATCTTATGTAATTACATATATTTGACTTTCAGTCCTGTTTCTGGATAAAAACCTAAACAAAATGTTTGTTTTAGATTTTTAACGAGGTTACAGAAGTTATTCTAAATCTCAACAGGAACCAAATATACAGTGGATTTATACATGCTTCTTATAATGCATGGCAAACGGTATCTTGCATATAATGTACTGGACTAGTAATTACAATTGTGCTGGTTCAAGCCCCTTAACTGCCACTTGCCACTGTTTGGCCCTTGATGCTCAGATCCGTAGCTAGTATATGGTCACTTATATAAGTCACTTAGGATGAAAATGTCAAATGAACCCCCCCCCCCCCATCCTGTGTTTTGTATTTGTATTTATAGTGACATTACCAACTACTGGCAGGTTCCCACTGTTGGGCCCTTGAGAGAGACCCTTAACCCTTAACTTTGTGTCTTTGACAGTATCCAATCTACAAGATTGTATAGGCACAATGTGCTAAATGCTGAAAATGTGTTGTCTTTGATTGAAGCAACAACAATTTTTCTGTTGATGCGTTAGCTATGTCAGCCATGCACACATTCACCCCGCTCTCTCTCTCTCTCTCTCTCTCTCTCTCTCTCTCTCTCTCATTCTCTTGCTTTTCATGCAGCAGATAGTGTGAGGGTCACACAGCTCCAGGCTTGAGACCTAGGTTGAATTCTTATCCACAGCAAATTCACTTTTTCTCGCAATTAATCTGGTTAACACCCACTACTACAAATCTTGCCGAATTTGCACCAGATGAGATTTAGTGACCGAGCTCACCATGCCCCGTGATGATCCCGAATACCCGGCCAGGATGTTTCCCACCATGTGTTCAATATTCTCTAGTAAGGTCTAGTTGTGATCAGGATGAAACGGTATATTCAGAGGAGTGAATGAATTAGTTATCTGTAGTATTTTTGATAAACATCAGAAAATTAACACGCCCTCTCCAGCGTACGTTCACATGCTCCATCTCTCAACCGCATGTCGTCCTAAAAATAGGGCAGATTCTGCATAATATTAGGGGATGCAGTGCCACAGCCTGTCTACTGTTACATGTGTGGAAGACACGGATTCATTTCAGAAATATGTTTGACATTTTGAGCCGTTTCTGTGTCAGGAAAAAAATGGAGACATCAAAGATTTCAACCAACCAACCACATAACCGACCCCCTCCTTGGTTTATGTGCTGCATGGAGGGAATTCTGATGTGTGTGTGTGTCTCTGGTTATGGTTTGTGCCTGACTGGAAGCCTTACCAGAGGCAAGCACTAAATAAAAAGCAAACAGTTCTCACTTGTGTGTGAATCATAGACCATGCGGTCCCACCCCACCCCAAAGTCTTCTCTTTGTTCCTGGCTGCGATACAGCTGCCATTGCTAATGTCCGTGAACTTAAAGCCGTTATTAGCTCACAAAGCCTTTTTCCACTGTCTTTATTTTTAGCATAACCTGAGGTCTGCTTTCATTTGAGCCAGCGCGAACACCTCGACGTTCTGCATATCCGAACGTTCTCTACGATGATTAACAAAAAGCCGCTTGATGCCTAAAATGTCTTGATGTATGGTAATCCCGCAAGTGTGATTCAGCCACAAGGAAGACCTGAAATCTCATTGTATTGGATGCTTTTTTTTTATATAAGAGGGCTAACAGTATCTGCCCTGGATTGTGTGAAACATCCTGCTAAAAATCCTGCTGTCAGACTTTGGAGATGGGCTGAATAAAAATGAATGTTCTCACATGAAATAAAGATGTTTTAGCCTGGTTTCTGAATTGCAAATTCAGAGCGGTCAGTGAAAAAGTTTGGCCTTTATGCAAAGTAACCAACAGCTTCTATTTGTCTCATTCATTTAGGTCTCTGGTTATGATGGTTATAATTACCGTCCTACTGAATTCATAAAATTCTGCTTAATTTCTCAGACCTTTTTTATTGACAGAAAAACAAAACATATCAAGTAGATGCTGTAGTTTAGCTGTTAAGGTACTGATATTGTAAACAGGTGGTCACTGCTTCAAGCCCCACCACTGCCTGGCTGCCACTGTTGGGCCCTTGAGCAAGGCCATCAACCCTCAATTGCTTAGACTGTACAGTGTCTCTTCCGCTATGCCCCGAAATGCCATTTCATTTTAGTTTTGTCATTAAATAGCACTCAAACTGAATGACTGATTTATGAACAACTGGGTAATATGGTTCCTCAGCAAAGCCGAGAGGCAGAGCCGAGACTCTATTTGATGTATTCGAGATCCCAGCTCTGTTATTCAGTGTTTGTGAATATCGCAAAAAGCTAAAATCTCATTCAATAATGTGTTCACATCTCCAAGACAACCTTATTTGTACCCTCTGATGCAACAAGTGAATAGGCTACAGTTTACTTGAGTGTGACAGAATCACTGTAATCCCACGCAAAACAAAAAGCACATTTGATCTATTCGACATGACAATGGATAAGCCATGGTGTCATTTCTCTAGAATAGCTGCAGAAACCCATGGAAGTGTAACTTATTTTTATTATCAACGCACAACAAAAGAGCCCCATTATATCATAATGGACAGTTATAACATTATTCCTCCTTGTTTCAATTGCTTTCCTTTGGACACCGATTTTATCTGCTTAGGTGCACTTTCTCATCCTTTATCCCTGATGCTGTACGGTTGTTGAACAGTATGATAAAGCTGCACAAGCATTGTATGAATCACATTTTTAAATCTACCAAGATACAAGCAATTATAGTAGTATTATTAATAATAATATTGTTATTAATAGTAACAAATCTGAAATGTATAAATGTTATATTGCTGCTACAAATCGCTTAAAGAGAATTAAATCATAAAAATATTGCTTACAGTGCTCAAAGGATTTGTTAAAAATTTTAGTAGGGATGTTACAATTCACCATGAGTCAGTTAAGAATTGATTCAC